>JBANCV010000635.1:0-30273 GCA_037040105.1 Amiota albilabris | reverse complement strand
AACATACTTGTACCACTACCACCATTAGAAGTGCCAATAAGTGTTCCTATCCAACTGCTTTGCTGCTTGTTCAATCCAATTTTATCAGATTCTTGCGGAGTAAAATTTAATACTGACGACATCATTCGCAGAATTTGTTGCTTATCACTAGAACTGCCACTAGCTATGTAACCGATGAGCAGATTTTTGATTAGGTTTACATCAATCTTATCAGTTTGAAAAGATTCACTTTTACTTAGTTGCTTCTCCAGTTTGGTGTTTGCCTGTTTTAAGTTGTCAACTGAATGGTATCCAATTTAGAACAGTTTTGAAAGAAAAAATTTATGAAAAAAAAAAAATAAATAATTAATAAGTAAATCAACTATGTATTAATTAGTAATTTGAAGGTTACGCTTTTTTTCATTGTTTCCTAAGGTCGTTATATTCACATTCATTTAATGGCTAGTTAGCTAAGTTCATCACATGCAATTGTTGTTGTTAGTTGTTCCAGCCAGGCTAGTATGACATAAGTACTGGTCAGTTAAAATCAAATTATTTGCACACCAGTACCTGATGTAATACTCAACCGGATGAACATAGTGTTTGGCGGGCGAGCAATGTAGTAGTTGAATGGTCAGTGGACAAAAATGAATTTTATCTTGTGAAGATGACGATATATGTATAATTTATTTAATTTTTTTCCTTGTGGTATATGTAAGTATTTTTCTCTTCACTCAAAGAAATTGCATTCACTAAAGTATCAAACAGAGTATCAGATGTAATATTTGTTAAATTAGATGAAGATAATACGAAGGCAGTTAGAAAAGTCAGTGAATTTTTAAAAACTGTTTTATTTCTTAACGTATTCTCCGTTTAGCTTAATATATTAAGTCCGCGTTTTTCTCAATTTTTTTATCCTTTGCAAATAATAAGATTTCTCAAGGTCCTCAAAAAGGCGTTAGTTTCAGAGATGACTTCTTCTTTCGACCCATTACCGCCACCCATTTCTTCAAATTTGGAAACAGGAAATAGTCGCTGGGAGCTAAATCTGGAGAATATTCTGGATGGGATAATAGTTCTTAGCCTAATTAATAAAGATGGAAAAGCATTTAGTTCCCAAGAAACTGTCGTCATGACCTTGTTAGCCGACAAACCCAACTTGGCCTTCTTTGGTGCACGTTAACCGAAAAAGTACACTGCTCTGATTATTCCTTTGACTATGATTTTTTGTGATGGATCTATGTTTCATCCACTCCTTTAAAGTGGCCACACGGTTACGTTAAACGTCGAGTGTGAGCCATCACGCGGATACCTTTTGCATATCAAAATATTCATGTAAAATGTAATATACCCTCCCAGTTAAGATGCCTACAGTTTCATCTTCAATATTCCATAGATTTGTTCAATGATTTTTGGCGCGAAATTGATGGTGCAGAGTTTGGTTCGATCTAGAACTACCTATCGATAATGACGTTGTCAACGAGTATAGATTACTTCTTTTTAGAAGAACGCTTTGAAATACTGAACTGGGATGCTGAATGATGCCAGACATGTGCCGCAAACTCGTCCCTTGCGTACAGCTAAAGCAATCGCTGCTGCCACCGGAAGTGTTCACGAAAACCCCATAACATCGACTCGACATAGAACTTAACAAGTTATGAACTACTCTGAGGATGATTTTGCACAAAGACCGCGGTATGTTTGTGTACAAAGTCCAACTCATTCAGGTATTGAAACCGGATAGCAACGTTTACCCTTCGCTGAGGGGGTTTTGAATAAGATCAACGATGACCAAGATTTTGCAATTTTTTCTCTGTGGCTACGTAAGCAAACAAAATTGCAGAATTTGTGGAACGGAAAATCCACTCGTCGTCGTACAGAAGCCAATACGTCCATGTCGAGTCACTCTGTGGTACAGATTTTGGAGTGGTGGTGTGATTGGCACTCTCTTTTTCGAAAATGAGGATGGTTGCGCTTTGACTGTCTAATGTAAACGCTATCGAGACGTGGTAAATGACTGTTTGTGGCAGAAATGGAAGGTATCGATCTCGATGAGCTGTGCTTCCAACAAGACGGTACAATTTCTAAACCGCCGCGCGTAACATCAACCTTCTGAACACAAGATTCAATAACTGTGTGATTAGCCGTTTTGGCGATGTCCAATGGTACTCTGTTGTAGAATTATTGTGTCTCACTGCAAAAAATCGATTCCCGATATATGGCTGCAGAATTTGGAGTAAGTTGCGGGGAAGCAGACAATTTAATTTGTATATGAAGCCTTCATGCCAGACTCGATCGAAAAGTTGAACTACATCAAGAAATACTACTGAGCAATATTCTCGTAGCTCAAATGCACTACTCACTTCGGCAGTAATTCTCTTGACTTGTTCAATTATGCCAGGCCTTGATCGAAACCCAAACTTATAAGCAGGGAATATGTTATTGGTTTGTAGATGGTGATTAAGTTTAAGTGCAATTATCTTTTAAAAAAATTTCGCAATGCATGGAAGAAGACTTATAGGTCTTTAAGATGAAGCCATTGACTTATCCTTTCCTGGTTTTCGTATCATTATTTTTTTTTTTACTACTTCTCCTTCTATATCCCACGTCCCTTTCCCTCAGAAACCGCACGAGCTGGGGTCCATTAAAAACCGAATGAGGCTGAACAACGACCACAAGTCCCTTGGTATTGAAATACTAGGATTAGTTGACATATAATATAAAACTAAGTAACTACTTTGTGTTAACGCCATCACCCATATAAACTAAACATGAACTATAATAACTTATATTTCATATTTCTTACAATTAAAACTATAAAACTGTTACGTTTGGAAAGTTAAAAGGATGCTATGTGCTAAGTTCAGTTAAAAGATTGGTTCTTAGCTGAGCAGAAGAAGTACAGTTAGATACTAGGTCGTAATGTAGGTTATAAGTTTGACATAAAACACGAAAACCCATTTCGTTGCAAATACGTAGATCTATTGCAAATACGTAGATCTATAGGTACCAACAAGTAAAGTGTAAAAATTTCGTGTTACCCTAGAGGGAACATTAAAATTTATGTTACCGGGGAAAAATGGGGAATAAATTCTGCCAACAATTAAATTGTGAAAGAAGGTGACACCAAAAATTGTTCTACGACTTGACAATTTAAGGCGGTAATAGTATGAAGGAAGGTTAATATTAGGATCCCATTGAAAGTTGAGCAGCACAAAACGAATGAATTGTTTTTGAACAGATTCTATGCTGTCATTATTCGTTTTAAATTGTGGGTCCCATACGCAAGATGCGTATTCAAGAATTGATCTAACAAGAGAAGTGAATAATAATTTCGTAGTATAAGGATCAATAACTCTTTAGATGATAACTGATTTTTTCCACTGAGACGGAAACTAACTGATTCTAAGGATAGCGTTAAACAATGTAGTGAGAAATGGAAGTGCTACTAACATTTTTGGCATTATAAGATTATGACCTGCAGATTTACTGGTTTTTAGCACAAAATTGTTTGTATGCGCATTGCTTTGAAACAAAGTTCTCAAATGCATTTTTCCTTGGTCTTGATGTGAGCGTGCCCAGCCCCTGGATTGGTCTGCAGTAGGTAAATCCAGCGCTACGGAGTTTTCAGTGCATTTTAAGCATCCCAGAGTGACAATTTGGTATATTTAGAAGAGGAGGAGTTTTTAGTTGCAATTTTTAGCTTTATTTAGCACCTGGGGATCTGAACTCTTGCCAATCACGTCTTAAATGTCTTTTGGTGGTCTAGTTCTACGATATCCTTATTAGAGGTATAGTTTCTGCTATAGTGACATAAATCATTCTTGGGAGTTGATAAAGGAGCTGCAGCCATTAGTATCGAGTTTATTTGACATAATGATTTGTCAATGTCACTTTCAGAATTAATCATACGCGTGATGTAAGTGTGAGAACTTATATATTTTTTATAATTCAGACAATTTGTCATATATGTCAGCTTTGGGTACTCACGTAATACAAAATAAACTGGGGAGTGATTAGAAGACTGTTCGTTGAGTAATTGCAGATATTACGTTTCTTGATATGTTCTAAGTGATGGCGAAATAGATTAGATCAGGACTTTGCCTTGCATCAGCGGGCCAGAATGTGGACTACCCAGAGCAACGAAGTCAAGCTTATTTGTTGAGTTTCCAAGCGTGTTGTGAAGTTGCCGACCTTTGGGATTTACTTATCCAGAACCCCAATAAGTATGTTTCACATTAAAGTCGCCTGTGGTAAGGAATCTTTAACCAAGCCTATCAAAGGATTTAAGAAAAGTAGTTTCAGATATAGAACATCGAGGTGACTAGTAAACAGCTGACAATGTCAGATTATCCCTTTTCCGAATCGACGTTGCCTATAAGTAGTTTGTTGAGTACGGGTCCAGAGAGTAGTGTTTTGTATGTTTTCTAATTGCAATGCTTGTACCGCCATGAGCTTTTTTATCAGGGTGATTTGTCGAACTGCGTAGCCCGGTTTAAAAAAGTTATTTTTATTTATGAGATGTGATTCACAAATGAGGATCACACCAACTTTTTTTTCAGCAAGATATTTAACAAGTTCAACTTTGTGCTGCGAAACGCCATTTTTGTTCCAGAGAGTTATTCGTAAAGGACCCATTAAGGAGAATTTAACTTATCCAAACTGTTTGCCACATTAACATAGATTCATGAAGAGTTTGAACCAAATTCAGAAGCATTGTTTCAGTGGAACTATTTGTTTGCATCATTGGCAACATTAGCTCATTTGGTTGCAAGCTGGCTTTTAAGGAGATACTGTCCAGTTGACGGCCTGAATGTAGGGCACTGGCATAAGACACATTTTGCGAAACAGGCTTAGAAATTAAACGGAATTCTATTGAAATCGCTGCACGGGTAGTTTTTAATGCCTTATTGAACTTCTTTGCTGTTGCAATCGGCTTTTTAACTCTGTATACACGGGACAACCTCTATAGTTAGCAGAATGATTACCTGCGCAGTTACTGCACTTTTTTAACTCTACATTACTACGGTTGAGTGTGCAACTTGCTGTATCGTGTAAATCTCGGCATGCTACACAAACTGAGCGTAGGACACAATAAGCCTTAGTATGACCGAATACCTGGCAGTTTGTGCTTTGCACTGGATTTGCTCGCTTATGAGGTTCTTCTACTGACACCTTACAATGGAGTAGGTATTGAAGACAGCAGATTGGGTTGACCTCATTTTGGAAAGGGCACAGCGAGTTCGGATTCAAATCCACTTTAAACAAAGGCTGTGGAATTTTATTTCGGTTAATGATGTTGATGACAACCTTGACATCAGACCCATTTACACTAAGGCACTCTTTATATCATTACAATCCACGGAGGATTCAATGATTTTAATCACTAAAAGCAAAGTAGTTGCGTAATTAATATTATTCCGAACTTTGTAGATATCCCTCAATATATTTGTATAAAGTTATAGATGGAATAAACTACATAAGTCGCACAACTTTATTGCTCCATACAAAAACAACTTTATGCATTTGTATGAAATTGTACGATGATTTATTTTAATTTTTTTATTTTTCGAAATTGTTTTTATTTTTTCAACATAGAAAGAAAGATACACTTCTCCCAACGTTCCTGCCATTTTTTAACACCTCCAAAAAATAGGATTTGTCGAACTCTTCAAAATACGCTTCTGTCTCGCCGATGACTTTCTCGTTTCAGCTAAATTTTTTTCCCATGAGCCATTTCTTCATGTTTGGGAACAAGAAAAAGACGCAGGGAGCCAGATCGGATGAATACAGGGGATGCGGCAGCGATTCATAACGCAAATCATGCAGTTTGTAGAAGACTACACCAGATGAATGTGCTGGTGCGTTATTGTGATGGAACAACACCTTTTTTTTGACAAATGCGGCCGTGTCTCCTTTAATTTTATTTAGAAACGGTCCAATAACTCACTTCAGTATTGTCCAGTGATCGTTCTTTCTTTTTCTAAAAAATCCATGAGGATAACGCCCTTCGCATCCCAAAAAAATCATCGTCATGTCCATACCGGCCTTCTTTGGTGCAGATTCACCGGGAGAAATCCATTGTTTTGATTGTTGCTTAGTTTCTTGTGTGTAATGATGAATCCAGGTTTCATCAACGGTGACAACTCGACGCAAAAAGTCCTTCGGATATCGCTTAAATTATCCCAAACACTGCTTCGAAGTTAACAGCCGCATCCGCTTGTTGTCTAGCTTGAGCAATCGCGGCACCCATCGGGTCGACAATTTGTTCATCGCCAACTTATCATATAAAATATTAATTGCCGTTCCGGTCGACACACCTATGGCCTTTTCTACTTCACGCACTTTCGTTCCGCGATCAGCGAGTATCATCTCCTCGCATTTTTTCCTATCCAAAAACAAAAAAGGAATTACTGAACGATTCTGCTCTTTTTCCATCTTAGCGTAAATCACGAAACATGTCTGACTCGGATGGCTGCCAAATCGAAACTAACCTATCAATCAATCTGAAATTTGTATTAGCGTCGTCTGATAGATGGCAGCAAACGATGATAACACTAATGTCACTCAGGAACGTCCTCTATCTTCAAACACTTACTTAATGAACCGCCCACGTATACAACAAAGTTGATAAATGTGTATATTTTCCGTAATTTTCAACCGATTTAGTTAGTTATTGGTTTAAAATGTAGTAGTTAGTAGTAATAAAAGCGATTAGAAATGGAAAAATATGTAAAACATTAAAAAAGGGTTATTTGAAAAAAATTTGTCTTCTATTTTGTAAAGTAAAAAAGTGTTACTAAATATGTTTGTTTGCTCTATGATAAAAACAATTAATTAAGTAATTCATCAATTGACGCGTATTTTTTTTAAAGGTTCCCTATTGCCCATGGGGTGATGGTGTTGGGTTTTGACAGCCAAACGTAAGATACGTGCGCCTACTGCCCCTCCTAGTAAAAAGTTGATGTCGAATTAGCTTCTCTTGGCCATATTGTTTGAGACATCGCTAACGCCAAAAATCGCCTTACAAAAGTGCCAATGGCTATTTTTTCATTGATTTGCAAATAACAAGGTTATTTTCAAATTAAGACGTCTCTGCACGGCTGTAGTATCAATAGAGCCTCCAAGAAAATTTGATAATCTGGTGCTGAGTCATCGCTGTCAGAAATTTGGTCACACGCAACGCTTTTGTAATAACGCATTCAGATGCGTCAAATGCGGTTCCAACCAGAAATCGCCGGACTGTATTGAGCCTCGCGAAACATTTGCAAAATGCGCTCATTGCTTCGAAGACAACACAGCATCATACAAAGGATGTATAGTCCACAGGCAGTCGGGTTAGCAACTGCAAGGAAATGCGCTTATTGGTTTTAACGTGGTAAAGCCCAGTTGTTAGCCTTGTAAGTACTCATCAGGTATCTCACTAGCTCCACGAGGTATCTCCGGGCAATGGTATGAAACATCCGTTGATTACTAGCTAAAGTAAGAAGCCGTGAAGACGGCGTGGAAGTGAACTCGGAATATGATTTGGATAATGAATAGCTAATTTTATTGTTACTGGGCTGGTAGATGTAGCAGGCTGGCACCTCAATACACAAGAGAGACATCTGGTGGAAATGGCGAGCAGGTTATCAGGCACATTTGCCTCCGTCCCGTTAAAACTTGGCAAATTTTCAGGTACATTAAGTTGGTAGTACAGGCGCCAGCTGAGACCGTTCCTGGCTGGCACAGTCTGGCTCTGAACATAATATCTAATAAGGATTTATGTCAACCTTCCGAGGACCTCACTCCATGGAAAGGGACACTCGGGGACATTAAAGTGACTGTGCCTACTATCCGAGATAGCGGCCTGAAGTTGGGACCGAACAGAATGGAAAATTAAGCAAATAGAAACAACACAAACAAAAGCATTGATAACGACAACAACAACAACATTGGAAACAACAGCAGCGAAAGCCACAACAGGAGTGATAATACACCAAAAGGGTTCGAAAGGAGTTCGGCACAGCGAGCACGCCGACGATCAAACTTTGAAGAACGGCATGCTGAATTTAGAAAACGCAAACGGGAGCTATCAATAGCAATTCAGCAAAGTAAAATTCGATGCTATAAACAGCTGCGAGATAGCGCAGACGTCACTCCATGGGGACAAGCTTACAAGACGGTAATGAAAAAAGTAAAAGGGTCAAGAGCTTCTCAACAAAGATGTCCTGTCCTCTTAATTTTACCGTCACAGCAAGTAGATGAAACGCGCGGTTACACACGAATTATACAGACAAGCATACCACTTATAACACCAAAAGAAGTGAAAAATACAATGCGTCAAATACATGATAGTAAAACAGCAGAACCTGATGGTATCCCAAACATAGCTTTTAAAGTTGTGGTAAGATCTAATCCACAAATGATAGTGGATTATACAACGCATGTCTAAAAGAAGGTGTTTTCCCATCGCGATGGAAGCTGCAACGTCTGGTGCCACTCCTTAAGACAGGAAACTGATATGCGATCGACTCGAAGCCTATCTGGAAGGCAACAACGGCTTGTCTAACATGCAGTTTGGCTTCCAAAAGGCGCAGTCAACATTGGACGCTATTCGGAAAATAACAAAGATACCATATGGAGCATGCAGCGGCGGCCACACTGTAATGAAGTACAGCGCAGTAATAACTCTAGATTTACGTAACGCGTTCAATTCGGCGAGGTGGAACAACGTCCTATCATCACTCGAAGACTATAACGTGCCAGAGGACTTACTGCGCATTATTACCAGCTCTTTTACCAACAGTATACAGCAGTATTACACTGATTGTGGCATGAAGGAGTACAGGGTGACTTGCGGCGTACCGCAGGGCTCAGTCCTAAGCCCAACAAAGTGGAATGCCATGTATGATGGTGAACTAAGACTCCAACTTCCCAGTTATGCAAATATCGTAAGTTACGCTGACGACATTGCTCTAGTTGTAATAGACAAAAGACTTGATATTCTACAGGAAAAGTGCAATGATGCAGCTGCAAGAGTTTAACAGTGGATTCATAATGCAAGGCTGGAGCTGGCTGCTCATAAAACAAAAGCAGTTCTAGTGAGCGCACTTAGAGCGAAGAGGACTTTGATATTATTTTTATCATTATCGTTATGCAAATAAGTCTCAATGGGTATTTGGAATGCTAACGGCATATGTAAAAGTAGGCCAGAAGTAGAACTCTGCATTAAGACAAACTCCATAGAATACCGGAAAGTCAGTGTAATCATTTGTCATACTTCATCATCAGAGGATACAACCTCATCTTGGGAAATCATCCCAGTGGAAAAGCTCGAAGCTACGCTCATTAAAACTAGCATTCAACATCATGAGATGGCTCCAATAGTTTCCTCCTGTGCTGCGATCTGTGTTTATAGTCCGATGGGTAATATAACAATAGCTGCTGAATACATTCCTGCAGGAAACTCTATCACGCAATCCATGTTCGAGAACATCCATAGCGGATGCGGCTCCATATTCATAGATGGTGGTGGTGGTGACTTCAACGCCAAGAACACATGGTTTGGCTCCAGAATTAACAATACGAAAGGAACTGCCCTTCTTCGCTACATTAAGAGAATGAACGTAGAAACCCACTCTTCAGGTCAGCCATCATATTGGCGAATTGACCCGCACATGGAACCTGATTTTACGGATTTCGATATTTCTAGAGGTATCGCCGCCCGACTTAGTAGTTACGAAAAATTGTTTCGATCTCCTCTCTGACCATAATGTTGTATTCGTTTGGGTGAACATTACCTTGAGCATAACAAATAAATCACCAAGAATCATAAAAAACACAAAACTGGGGAGATACAGACTCCTACTGGAGCAGACTATTGACCCCAATTTTCCCGTGAGCACTGGGGAAAATATAGAAGATGTAATTGAGTCCTAGTCTCTAAAGATTCACAAAGCGGTACTTCTTCAGCACCCCACCACTGCTTAACTAGTCTTGCATTCCAAAGCGTGACCATCATCTGTGGTCAAACGAAGTTATGGATTTAGTCAGAGAGAGGCGAAGTTTACGCAGAGTTTGACAACTCAGACGAAATTCGCTTGACAAAACCATGCTCGACAGGTCCACTAGGCGGTTGAAGAAGGTTTTATATGAACTACGTAATAAAGCGGTTGGCGATTTTCTCGGAAAGGTAGAACCAGGCAGCATAATTTGTGGAGTACAACAACATTTCTGAAGCGTGAGTGATCCCGGATCATCAAATTCCGGAGATGCCATGGCGCCCCTCCTTTAATTTTTTGTTGCAGCAGTCCAACAATTCACTGTAATATTGTTCACTGATCGTTCTTCCTTTTTCTAAAATATTCATAAGCCCTTCGCATCCCAAAAAAATCGTCGCCATGACTTTACCGGCCGATTGGACCGTCTTTGCCTTCTTTGGTGCAGATTCACCGGGAGAAATCCATTGTTTTGATTGTTGCTTAGTTTCTTGTGTGCAATGATAAATCCAGGTTTCATAAACGGTGACAACTCGATGCAAAAAGTCTTTGGATCTCGCATAAATTGCCACAAACACCGCTTTGAAGTTAACAGCAACATCCGCTTCTTGTCCAGCTTGAGCAATCGCGGCACTCAATGCCAACTTAACTTATAAAATGTTAAATGCCGTTCCGGTTGACACACCTACTTCGCGCACTTTCGTTAGTCGATCAGCAAGAGTCATGTCATTGATACTTTTTTGTATGCGTATCAAACGTAAGCGTCAACAGCTGGCATTTAAAACAAGAAAAATGTTCTGGCTTCCTAAGCTCAACTCAAAACTATCCCTGCGCAACAAACTACTGCTTTATAAGACAGTTCTGAAGCCCGTTTGGACATTAATTGGACTTGTGGTGCTCTGCTTCAAACTACAACATTGAGATAGTTCAGATATTTCAATCAAAGCTTCTCCGCAAACTGGTAAGTGCTGCATGATATGTGAAGAATACAGCCATTCACAGAGATCTTCATATTCCATGGATTAAAGACGAAATTGCCAGACTCATAAAATACGTACCCCCCATTGGGAAGCTTACTCTAATTATTTCGGTTTTCTGGTCACTGTTAACACACGCCGACTCAAGAGGTTTTATGTTTCCTGAAGGATAGGTATTCTGCCACCACCCACTGTGATGTTTTTTTATCTTACTTTTCGTCATTTACTTATGTCAAACTCATTGTAAATTTACTTATAATATAAAAAAAAAAAAAAATTGTTTAGTGTTTGTTACAAATTTTCTTTTTATTTTTGTTGATTAAACGCTATGAAACGGCAGATATTAGATTATATTTGCATACATTTTTTTTGTTTCACAGTATTTTACAAAATATCATGCCGAGAAGATTAAATTTTCTACTGCCATGTGGGAAGCTGCAACCAGACGAAGTGGGTGGGGTTGGGCTACTTATTTTGTATTATTAATAATGGAACATTTATTAAAAATTAAAAATGTTGATAAAACCAAACCACAGACACGCGTTGAACCGTCGTTGCCATTTATCAGAGGCCGGTGCTTAACACACACGGCTAATAAAAATTAGACATTTAGTAGCGAACATGCGATATAAGCTAGGAACTAATTTTGTAGTCTATCATTCTACATTTGCATGCGTGAGCTCAAAACCGCGTTTTAGTAATTCATGTAAAAAGTTATTAAATTTGGAACTGTTTACTCAGATAGCTTTAGTCAGTTTGACTGTACTATTTCAAAGGTAAACAAATTAAACTATCGCTAATCTATACTATTATGGAATTGCTTATATTGGCGTTGTATAGGTATAACGCTTTCATGCAAAATGTACAGAACCGATTTTAATGATTTTTTTTTAAATCAATAAATTTATGCTACGAAATCTAGTGTCATACTCACTATTTTGATTTATTAAAGGGAAAAAGTTTTTTTCAGAATTTCGTTTTCCTAAACCATAATAACTTTCGTAAGTTTTTCCTTCTTTATGCGTTGCTGCTTCTTGAATTTTGTGTGTATTGTTATTGTTGTATTTATTCTTCTCATGTATTGACAACTAAGTACGAACAAGACTATAACTTCTTTGTTTCTTTCTTTCTGTATATGATGTGTACTGATAGCAGAATAAGATTGATAGATTAGATGAGAAGGGTAACAGAGGGGAGCGGGGACCATGGAATAGAGAGTATGGTTTCAATTCGTGCTTTTTTATGAATAACTGTTTTTGTTATGATTTTGTTTTTATATTTTACCGTTTTTTTTTTTTTTTTTTAATTCAAAAATACCTTTTATTGTTGAATTTCTACTGCAAAAATAAAGACGTACCAAGAGCTATATGTCTTTAAGATCGTTTGCCTAGAAAGTCACAATTGTCTATATCACCTTTAAGTAGGCGTCAAATCCGCCACAGAAGATCAGAAAAGATTTCTGAAAGAGAAATCCGTATGTTTATTGCATGATTAAATAATTTTCAGTCAAGGCAAGCTGCAATTGGACTCAAATCTGCATTTAATTACCGACCGAGTATCGATTCTAAGTCGATTTCATAATTTTTAAAGGATGAAATGAATACATTTTGTATTAATTGCAATGCGCAGAAATGGAAAAATGAGTTAAAAGGAATGTGTTGCAGCAGTGCCCTAATTTATTTGCCACATTTACTTGCAACCCAGAGTGGAATGAAATCAGAAACGGATTGTTTCCCAAACAACGATCAAGTGAACGGCATGAAATTGGGTCAAGAGTATTTCATATTAAATTGTAACAGCTGATGGACCTAATTACAACAAAATTAATTTTTGGAAAAGTATGCTATCGTATTTTTACTATTGAGTGGTAAAAGCGAGGCTTGCCCCATGCATATATTCTAATTTGGCTAACTTATAAAAAGGTGTAATTTTATCGAATATCGATTGCCTCATATCTGCAGAAATTCCAAAAGAGTTAGAAGACCCTTTCCTGTAGGATATTGTTTAGAAAAATATGATTCACGGCCCGTGTGGCTAAGCCAATCATCGGTCAGTTTGAATGGAAAATGGTCGATGCTTAATAAGATATCTACGTTAACTTCTTCAGAATACACAAGCCGCTGAAGATGAATATCCCAAATATAGAGGAAGGTAACTAAAAAATGTGAGACTTACACATACTCCACCCAATGGCTACAAAATAGATTATATGTCGATAGTTTCCTATTATCCCATTCTTTCGAAATGTTTTAACGTTCACATTAATGTAGAGTATTGTCACTTAGTGCAAGCAATCAGATACATTGGTAAGTACTTAAACAAAGGCATCGACATGGCGACATTTTCCATTCAAGTTAAAAAGACGAGGTACAAAATTTGTTGAAGTGGAGATATCTAAGCACATCAGAGTGTACGAGGGCGGTTCATTAAGTTTCCGTGTTTGAAGATAGAGGACGTTCCTGAGTGAAGTTAGTATTATCCTCCTGTGCTTCCATCTATCAGACGACGCTAATACAAATATCAGACTTATTGATAGTTAAGTTTCGATTTGGCAGCCATCCGACTCAGACTTGTTTCGTGATTTACGCTAAGATGGAAAAAGAGCAGTTTTGTTCAGTAATTCGCTTTTTGTTTTTGGATGAGAAAAAAAGCGAAAAGATGATTCTTAATATTATTATATTATTATATGATAAGTTGGCTATGAACAAATTGTCGGCCCGATGCCGACATTGCTCACGCTGGACAACAAGCGGATGCGGCTGTTAGCTTTGAAGCAGTGTTTGGGGCAATTCAAGCGAGATCCGAAGGACTTTTTGTGTCGAGTTGTCACCGTTGATGAATCCTGGATTCATCATTACACACAAGAAACTAAGCAACAATCAAAACAATGGATTTATCCCGGTGAATCTGCACCAAAGAAGGTGAAGACGGTCCCATCGGCCGGTAAGGCCATGGCGCCGTTTTTTGGGATGCGAAGGGCGTCATCCTCATGAATTTTTTTGAAAAAGGAGGAGCGATCACTGGACAATACTACAAATAGTTATTGGACCGCTTCGGCAAAAAATTAAAGGAGACACGGCCGCATTTGGCAAAAAAAAAGGTGTTGTTTCATCACGCTAACGCTGGTTTTGTCTCCACCAAACTGCATGAATTGCATTATAAATCGCTGCCGCACCCCCGTATTCACGCGATCTGGCTCCCTGCAACTTTTTCTTGTTCCCTAACATGAAGAAATGGATCGGGGGAAAAAAATTTAGCTCAAACGAGGAAGACAACGCCGAGACAGAGGCGTATTTTGGAGAGTTCGACAAATCCTATTTTTTGGAGGGGTTAAAAAATGGCAGGAACGTTGGGAGAAGTATTTCTTTCTAAAAGAGGATTATTTTTGAAAAACACGGTACTTATTGAACTACACTCGTATTTGGAAAATATTAGGATTTTCTATTCACGAGCGTTACCCAACAGTTGTGCATGTATCTGTACACTTAGAAACTGGTCAAAGGATATTTTTTACACCAAGCTTTACTTTACTTTACTACAACGAAACACCTGATTTTTTCACATGGATCAATAAGAAATGGAACCGGAGGAAACGTGGTCAGACCGTTCCTAATCATCCTGCTATTAAACGCCATACGACAATGGGTAGTGTATGCACTATACACCCAAATTATTCAGAATGTTTTCATTGGAGTCTTTTGCTACATGATGTTCGAGGTTCAATATCTTTTACCGAAGGCAAATTTTTCCGACCTACCATGCTGTTTGCCAAGCGCCGCATTTTTTCTAGGCTGATATACACATTGTTGGATGCAACTATTTCCGAAAGCTCAAACAAAATGCGAGAGCTTTATGGAATCATACTGATATTTTTTAATATTTCCTACTCAGCAGTGTTATGCAATTTATTATGTACAAATTTATTATGGTATGGATTTTAATGGAGACATTTTTAATGATAGAGTGATTCCTCTTAAAAATATTGTTTTCTCAGATAGAGAGAACATTTAAATAATCTATTCGATTGATAGTATAACCAACAGCACAGGAAACATATTTTTTATAGACGCACTTGGAGGGACTGGTAGAACTTTCTTACCTTCAGTAATTTTAGCTAAACTTCGAAGCGAAAACAAAATTGTTGTTTCTGTCGCTTCTCAGGCATCGCAGTCACTCTTCTATGTGTAGGAAGAACAGCTCACTCCACTTTTAAGCTCCCACTAAATTTTTTCGCAGAAAAGATCAGCGCATGTTCGATAACATGGAGTGCAACAGCTAATATTCTTCAAAGAGCAGCGCTTATAATATGGGACGAGTTTACAATGTCACAAAAGAGACACACACCTCCATTACAAGGGATGGTTACATTGCAATGTGAGATAAATGAAATTTGCTAATTCCAGTTGGCAATGCGAGCGAACTATTCTCACTTCGACAAATACGGCCGCAGACGAGAACAACGATGTAGTTTCATATAAAGTCTACATATTATATAATTCTTTGGACGCAGTGACATATCGAGATAAAAATGTTCATTACCTAACATAATTCCTTAATTCTTCTAACTCTACAACTACATAAATTAAATCATAAAATTGGTACACCCTTTATACTTCTAAATAATCTTAAGCCGCCCAAATTAATCGTTTCTTCCTTAATATTATACTGTACTTTAAATATCCAGCAGCAGGTAAAATTACGATGATCTGCAGGATACCTATGATACCGACCGATTTACCTTTTAAGTTTAAATGTGTTCTGATTCCAGTCAGAATATATTTGGCAGTATGTACTCCACATTTTTCCGTGGTAACATAAATTTTAATGTTTGCTTTAGTAATAGGTAACACGAAATTTTTACCGATACAGAAACTAACAATGCAAAAAAATGGATAATGGAATTTAAACACATTTGTCCTGCGGTAGACAGCAGTGATAGTTTTAAATTTAACTGCGTGCGCCGATTAATGAAACCAGCTACATAAAGCTGCACTGTTTTTAAGCGTTTATCGTTCAACACACTATAAAGAGTTCAAACACAATTTTTTCGAAACTTTTGCTCATATTTAGTCTGTGGTTGAAATCATTATGTTGTTAAAGTCATGTTTCAGGAAAAACTTCAATAGTGGAGATAGTCTCACGTGCTGATATATATGAGGCACAAGCCGTGCAATTTTTTATTGACGACTTCCGGAATAATTCTATTAGTATTGCAGTTTTGTATCCAGCTCAGAATATCGATCAGTTAAAAAAGCGATCACGTAGATATGCTGATCTACGTAACAAGTCTGCGATTCCAGTGTGCGAGTGCGTCCACATCAGCTGACAAAAATAAGATTCGTTGCTTCAACTGTTCGGCACATGGCCACTATGCTTCATCGTTCACTGAGCCGAAACGTGTCAAAATCTATTCCGTTGTGGTTCACTTCATCACATGGTTAGGGACTGACAGCAACAACATTCCACTTCAATCAAATTTATGGGCGTGGCAGACAATCAACATGCAAAGAACGACGAACATCGGATGGTGACTGGCGGATCGATATACCAATAATAAATACACTAACGCACAATCTAATCCAAAATATATATCCACTATATTTGATACTAGCAGCATAATTAACATTTTATGGCTTAACTTCAGTGATAAATTATTTCCAACGGCGTTTTGTAGTGTCAATGATTCCAAACTTTTCCCTTATAGTAAAATTTGTCTCGACGTAACATTTCATAATATAAAAAACCCTATTTTATTTCACATTACTCCTGATAATTACTCATCAACTGAAATGTTGCTAATTTAAAAAGACTGGAAGATTTATTGACAAAAGGTCATTTATGACGTAGTGACACACCTTACACCTCTCCAATAGTTTTAGTTAAGAAAAAACAGGTGAAAAAATAATGTGTATAGATTATAGGCAATTAAATAAAATAACAATTAGAGTTGGGTATCCCTTTTACCGATGATTAAGGATTATTTAGAAATATTAGAAGGCAAATCATATTTTTCCTTGCTGGACTTAAAAAGCGGATTTCATAAAATTAAAGCCATTTTTGTTATACAAGTATTGAGACCTTGGATATACAGTTAGTAAATGTGAAATAAGCCCTAATAATGATCACATTGCAACTATAAAACACATTCCATTCCCGAAAAGTTACACTAATATGCAAAAATGCATTGGGTTATTTTCGTACTTTAGACGTTTTATCTAAGTAATCAAAACGTTGCACGAATTATCAAAGCGAGAAGGGAAATTTAAAGTGGATGATAAGTACCGGAAGACTTTTGAGTATCTATGTGAAAAGCTATTGTTAGCACCAATTTTAGCTCTATATAGCCCAAATAGGGAAACAGAACTACATTGCGATGCTAGCGCTGAGGGTGTTGGTGCAATACTTTTAAAGAAACAGGACGATAATAAGTTTCATCCTGTTTGTTATTTCTCGCAAATGACAACAGCAGCCGAAAAGAGATACCATAGTTTTGAGCTAGAAACCAAGTCAAGAATTGCCAGATGGGCTTTAGGACTCGAAAACTATAACTATCTTATAGAACATCGTATTGGTAAATATATGGCAAATCTAGACTGATGTCCAGACTATGTCACTTTGGTACAGAAAAATGCTTAAATGAGTTGAAAAAACACCATTGGTTTCCGAATATGTGCCACAAAGTAGAAAACTTTATTCGGAATTGCCTGAAGTGTATTATATTTACCGTAACTTCTCATGTAAGTCTGTTATATGCAAGAAAAAACATATTTTGGGTGTCGTTGATGGATTTATAAAACATTTAAACTATTTTCGGCCAATACAACTAGCACAAAAGAGGTTAGTGTATGCCTCACCAAGTATTTCGAAAATTATAGCCGACTGCGCAAGATAGTTAGTGACAGATGTACTTTATCAAAAAACAAAATAGAGCATGTGAAAATAGCTACCGCCGGGAAGTTGAGCGAGTAAATAGAACCTTAGCGAAAATTACAGATCCAGTGCAACATTCAAATTGGTGTAGACTTCCGGTGAAAGTTGAATAGGCTTTAAATAATTCTAAATACTTTGAAACAGGGGAGGTGCCATCGAAATTATTATTTGGTGTGCAACAAAGAAGTTGTGAGACTAATGCATTAACTGAGTATTGAGATGAAAAGAATAAAATAAATTTAAAACCGACTGGATTATTGGCTCGGAGGTTAGTACGCCGACATTTATATCCTAGAGTCGTTGGTACAATTCCCGTTCAAGTCTGGAACTGCACTTTTCTAACAATCTCCCCTTTCCTTTCTAACTCTTTCCCTGAGCTGAAGGCCTCTGTTGCTAGTGGGCATTAATCATAACTAGGTTATAATTTAAGTAATTTAAAATTATAATCCTAGTTGTAATAAATAAAATAAATTTAAAATCAAGTCGGATAAAATCAAATATTGCCACAAAAAAAAAAGCATAGAATATTTTGAGAGAAATTTTAAAAATCACTCTAATTTCGATGAACGTGATTTTATAGTAATACGAAACATTTACAGCACAATCGGAACGAATAAGAAATTTATTCCTAAATATAAAGGTCCATATTGTATAAAGAAAGTGTTACCTAATGATCAATATGTGATTAGAGAAGAAGAAAATTGTTAAGGCGTGTCGATTGCGAAAGTGGGCGAATTGGCGTGGTCAGAGTTAGAATCGTTCTGATTAATTATTAGATATTTAATAGAACGTAACTTTTCTTAAGTAGATGCAGTTGTGTTACAATTAACTCGGTTACTTTAGGAGAATTATAAAATTTAGACTTTAATTACTTTGGTTAGAATAGTATGTACATATAATTTCAATAATGAAGATACCACCGAATAATCTTAGTCGATCGAGTGCGATCGATTTGTCACCGTGTTGGAAGATAGAGGACATTCCTGAGTGAAGTTAGTTCTATCAACGTGTGCTGCCATCTATCAGACGACGCTTATACAAATTTCAGACTGATTGATAGGTTAGTTTCGATTTGGTAGCCATCCGAGTCAGGCGTGTTTCGTGACTTTTGCTAAGATGGAAAAAGAGCAGAATCGTTCAGTAATTCGATTTTTGTTTTTGGATGGGAAAAAATGCGAGGAGATAAAAGCAAAGTTGGATGCTGTTAGTGGGGACACGTCGCCATCTATGACCACAGTTGGATATTGGTTCAACGAATTTAAATGTGGGCAAACGTGGTGATAAGGAGCGACCAGAACGCCTAGCATTAAAAAAGTCCACGACATGATTCTCGCTGATCGACGAACGAAAGTGCGTGAAGTAGCAACGGCCGTAGGAGTGTCGACCGGAATGGCAATTAAGATTTTACATAATAAGTTGGCGATGAACAAATTGTCGGCCCGATGCCGACATTGCTCACGCTGGACAACAAGCGGATGCGGCTGTTAACTTTGAAGCAATGTTTGGGGCAATTCAAGCGAGATCCGAAGGACTTTTTGTGTCGAGTTGTCACCGTGTAGAGGCCGCGTTTCTTTCAAGCAGTACATTCCAACGAAGCCGATACTGCAAGCCACACGTTATCCTCTAAGAGGCTTTGGCCGCCTGCCTGGTTAACCAGTGACAACAAATATTGGCACGCACCTAGTCATGATATCGTCAAATCATATTGGGACAATGGTCGAAACATCAATTTAGACAATTTTTTAATGGATTGGATTTGAGTAATCAGTAGAGCGTCGTCGGCACGATGCATAAGAATAAGTGTTGTATTCCCCCAGGAAATGTATTGGACACGTTACATAAAAGCGGGTGAATATGTGTTTGCCTTTCGCCAAGATTTCTCACTGGTCGCTTGCTGCCCAAACCACAAAAAAATTGTCTATGACTTTTCCTCGATGCATTGCAACAACACGATTGATCAAGAGACTGATAAACCAGAAATAATTATGTAATACAATCGTACGAAAGCTGGCGTAG
This sequence comes from Amiota albilabris, assembly GCA_037040105.1. Taxonomy (NCBI): domain Eukaryota; kingdom Metazoa; phylum Arthropoda; class Insecta; order Diptera; family Drosophilidae; genus Amiota; species Amiota albilabris. Next base: position 10,391 of record JBANCV010000635.1, on the reverse strand, counting down.
ACACAATGGATCAAATGCTTGGCAATTCACGTGCAAGGGAAAAACCCGACGGGGCCATTAGCCATGTTTTCCAATATAGTGGATTTGTCGGGATTAGCTGCATACGTGCTGTTTCTCAATTGCATTTTTTGTTTTTCTACAACTACAGGTCTTCTAGATCCCATGCTACTTTCCCCCAGAAACCGCACGTGCTAGGGTCCATTAAAAACCGAACAGGACTGTGTAACGGCCCCAAGTCCCTTTGGTTCTGAACTGATTGGATTAATGGGCTTGCAATACAAAACTACTTTGCTGCAACAGGCGTAATGTCAGCACACATCTGCCACATAAACTAAACATAGAATATGATATTAAAATTTACATACATATATCCTAGAATCATATTACTTTAAAACTTAAGCAACATCTTGCGCAATTAATTACAAAAAATATGAGAAGTTAATAGGATTCTATGTGCTATGCTCAGTTAAAAGATTGGATTTCAACTGAGCAGAAGAAGTACAGTTAGATACCAGGTCGAAAATAGGTTACAAGATATATAGTATATACATATATATCTACAGATACCAACAAGTATAGGGTAAAAATTTCATTTTAACCTAGAGGGATTATTAAAATTTATGTTACCAAGGAAAAATGTGGATTAAATACTGCCAACAATTAAATTGTGCAAGAAGGTGACACCAAGAGTCGGTCTACGACTTGAAAATTTCGGTAGGAATTGCAAAACGCAAGAATTGTTTTTGAACATACTCAATACTGTCAATATACGTTATAAATTGTGGGTCCCATACGCAAGATGCGAATTCAAGAATTGGCTTAACAAGAGAACTGAATAATAATTTAGAAGTATAGGGATTATTAAACTTTTTAGACCGACGTTTAATTTATCTTAATAGAGTTCAAACTTTATTAATAATAGATATGCGTTCCGAAATACAGCTTTGGATTCAACAACACACCTAGATTACTAAATTGAGCGACACGTTCAAGTGTGTGACCATTGATAAGGTAGCTGTGTACAATTAGATATTTATGATAAAAGGGCATAGATTTACACTTCTCACAATTCAGTATGAGGTAGTTTAAGCTGCACAATTGTGACAAGGAATCAAGATCTTGTTCCAGAAACATTTGTTGGACAGGAGAGAATATAGATATGCATAATTTTACTTCAGCGTACATCAAGACGTTAGAATAGCAGATGGCAAATCGTTAATGAAAATATTGAACAATAACAGACCAAGGTGGCTACCCTGAGGAACAACAGAAATAACACGAATAGTTTAAATAAAGCTTGTTTACAAATATCTCTTTGTGTTCTGGAAGTTAGGATGTAATCCAGCCAACTAAATTAGTGGTAAAACCAAAGGTAGTGTTCTTGAGGAGGAAGAAGACAGACACTGCTAAAAGCTTTAATAAGGTCAGAGTATTGACATCCATTTGATGTTTCTGAATGACACTACAATTGACCAATGAAGTACAAGTTGGCTGTAGTCGCTCGGTTCTTGGGGAATCCGTGTGGTACTTACCAATGGAAGGACGAAATGATGCACCTGATCAATGATAATATGTTGAAATAATTTTGGAATAGCGCAAAGTTCAGCTATTTTTCGATAATTTGAAATATTAGTTTTACTGCATCTGAGGTGAAAAGGATACGAAGGAAAGGCTGCTTGAAGGTGGCAGGAAATCAGTTTTTTGTTAAATCTGTTTGTTTAAAATTAAATTCGGGACAAACACAGCCTTGCGGCCAAAAAATAGGATATCATAAAAGATGAAATGGATCTTTTAAAAGAAATTTTAAGTTTCTTGATATTCACATTAGATATTGTTGGGAGTTTAGATAAGTTAACAACTCTTTTGTTCATTTCTTTGAACATCACTATGTGACGTCGAATTATTCCCTTACTTATTACTATTTGCGTTGACGCAATGTTCGCTTTGGATGATGCAATATCCTAGTATCCAACCAAGCGTAAGTCACAAAGATCTTTTCTGCTGATTTTGCACTTTTTGCCACGTACGCCAAAATCACCAATCGAACCTTCAAACACTTCGAAGTTCGATCACGTAGGCCAGCCGAGCTGAGCTTCAAACATCCGCAGCAACCCTTAAGTAGTTTAGTCTTTAAGTAAACCAAAAGCAAGCACATAGTGCTGTTACAATCTTTTTGTTAAAACCTAAAGTAAGCACATAGTGCTGTAGCAATCCATATTTGTTAAACTAAAATGAAGTACATAATAAAACATTTAAAAACAATTCCTTTGTCTAATTGATATAAGGTAGTGATTGGCATCAGCTACGGAAGATTCTTCAGCTATTCTAGATACAAAAATTGATTTTGACTGGGGTATAGCGACAAGCTGTTTAGGGCTAGTTGGAGCAGCAGTATTAGAACTAGTCGACGCATTAGTCACAGATATATGCTGTGCAACAAATGCATTACAAACCTTTCCACAATCGGGTACATTGGTAGTTCCATCTCCAGGAGTAGGAGTAGTCAGAACTTGTAGGTTTAACCGTGCCAAAGAAGTAGTCGATTTCGGCGAATTACGCCGTTTTCGCTTCGGCGACATATCAATATATTTTAGATTTTTAAAGGACTTATCATACGATGTGAATTTATTGTTCAAGGACTAAAAACTTTTGCCAGATCTTTATAGGTTGTACGCAATAGAGAAATGGATTTATGAAAATGAATCTCATCATACCGACAAGTTTCGCAAGACAAATTTTATTCAACGTTGTCGGCTATTCTACAATTTATTTCAGCAGAGCTAACATGGGCATGTAACTTTATTGTAACTCTTTTGAACAAAACAATACCTTTTTACAGGGAAAAAATGTGGCGAGCCAACTTCCTTCTGGGAAGATGTCATTTTTGCAGACGAGTCCAAAATTTAAAATTTTGGTTCTGACGGGTAAAACAATGTGTAGCGTAGGGCGAATACAGAGCTACAAAAACAACATATAAAACCAACCGTGCGTTCAGGAGTCGGAAGATTAATTTTTATTGATTAAAAAATGACAGAGGAGATGTACCTAAACGTGCTGCTGTGCAATCCTAGTTGATTTTGAGTTGTCCCCACGTCATTATTCCGAATGCACAGTCCCCAGATATGAATGTTTTTGAAAGTTTGTGGGCAATTTTGGACTTGGCCATACGCAAAAGGAAGATTTCTAACCGTAGCGACCTAAAAATTGCACTGATTGAAGAATGGCAAAAAATATCCCCGCAAACCACCTAAAAACTTGTTGCTTTAATGATATTAATCTAATGAATTAATAATAAAAGAAGGACTGCCTTAAAAAATGACGTTTAATTTTTAAACATCAAACAAAATGAAATAATTAAATTTGAAATACAAAAGTATACAGATAAATTATGAAATTAAAGCAGAGCAAGGCAAAAACACGTCCGATTATCTAGATTATTTATAATTATTTCCATAATTACAACAGGATTGAGCTGTCCCAATTTTATAAGATTTCCATACATTATATATGTATATTTAGGTTTATAAATTTAAACCAGTCCGACGTTAATAGGCTAGTTTTGAATAACAGGTAAAAACTTAGGTGAAAAAAGCTTTAACACTTTCATCTTTTCGAATTCAAAAAAGAAATGAATAAGTAGTTCTATATAGATATTTCTGAGATTTGGTAAACATAGACCAAAAAAAATCCATTGTAGTCAAAAAGTTTACATTAGTAAACTGTCAGCCGTTGGAGGGTTAAGTTTCTCCAATTCAGTCATATTTCATGACAGTTATTCTCACTTTGCTTAATATTCCACTAAAGCATATCTCATTTTCAAATGTCAGTGGTTTATTTGGTAAACATTTGAAAAACACGTAATGTTTTTTGAACAATACCGTTTCTCGGTACTAAACTTTGAGCAGCTAACAAAAGTTGTCATTCATGAAGTTATACACAAAATTTGAGTATGCAATAGACATATGTATCCGTGAATGTTGTATGAGTGAAAGATATTTTATAGTGGCTCGTATCACGAAGATTCGGTTTTGTGTTTTACAGTGCTATTTTAGTATCACGAACAGCTGTTTTTTTTGTTTTGATTGTACATAGAAATGACACGTTGTGGCTAATTATGAGAACTTGAAATGGAAATTTCTGGAAAAATACATGACTAACAACAAATCACATTGTATGTAAATGATTTTTGCAGCTTTCTTTTTCATTCCTCCTACTTTTATTAAAATTTCCAAAAAAAAAATTACAATTTTATATTTCCCTCAAATGTTTTCTCCAATGATCAGCTGTTTTATGTATGGCGCGCAACAAAAAATGAAGAAGAAGACACATGACAACCACAAAAAACGATGAAATTATCAATCCAACCAATTTACATGGAAAAATTGCTTAACACTGTTCAGACTAACCACGCGAAAAAACCGTATCTAGGCATATCAATTTGAGATTAGCATCTCTTTATCAAATCACATATACAATAACAACCCCTCAATTTTGTCAGACTATTGAAATGAAAATTAACGATGAAAACATTTACATTGCAGAAATGAAACTGACTCACACACTCACATTCACTACAAATAGGTATAGCAAAATAGTACACTAAAAGTATAATGAAAAAGCTGTGTACTTTAAATCAATCAATCATAGTAGGGAGAATTTCATTGCATAGAATTTCATTATTGAGAAATCCGACTCTACTCGCACTATATAATAACGGTTCATGAAAAAATTTTCACCGAACAATAATTACGGCAGTGTAGTAGCGATACTACTTTTTTCGGTCGCACAGTGTTATCAGTTGCTAAATACAATAATGAAGTTTTAAATTTTGCTGTCGAAAAAGTAATTTCAGAAGCTAGAGATGCACATAAACATCTATATGAAAGGAAAGAGACGATAGCAGAAATACAGATCGTGAGCGAGAGGAAGCCGAAAAAGTGAAATTTTGAGTTGGAATGTCCATGACGTGAATCAGTGGATAGAAGAGCTAAAGGAATACGCGATAACACTGTAAAGAAGCCAGCTGCAGTTGTTTATTTATGCAAAGTTGTTTGTCAAGTCAAAGAAGAAGAAGAAAAGTCTAAGAAATATCATAGATTGGGTTACATTGAAAAAGAGTTACAGCACGAGTTTAAGGTTAAAGTTTCAGCAGCGGGATATAGCCAAAGCAATAGAAATAGGCGAGGAGTGTTTAGTTGAGTATTTTATGTCATTAAAGAGCTAAATTTCCAAATAGAGGTTTACAATAGATCACGTGACTCATTTAGGTCAGCATATCAATATGAGCCCAATGTTGAGAAAAACAAAGGATCAGTGACATGAAAAGAGAAAAAGTGTTTTAAATGCAGAGACGCATCTCACATTAAAAAAGATTGACTGAAAAAGGATTCTAAATGTTTTAAGTAGGGACAAGCAGGTCATCGGGTGGCAAATTGCAAGGTAGTAGAGCTTAACCGGGAAAAGAATTCCAACATAGTGTAGGATGATAAGGTGAAGTTTAAGGCAGCAAACTTGTTCATCTCCTCCGGACTTGAATTGAAAGAGATATCTTATTCTGAAGTCAAGTTTAGCGGTCTTGTTCATACTGTAACTGATTTGTGCTTGTTGCGAAGAAATGTTTTCTTAAAGCTTGGAAATCTAGGTTTAATTGATTCAGGAAGGAGTTTGACAGTAATAGGGGAAAGCTAGAAGGTGACTTTAGGTAGTTTTACAATACTACTAAAAATAGACGGGATGGGCATGCATATAGAGTTTCATATAGTCTGAGATGGTGACCAGAACTGGAAAAAAGTTTCTACATGGGGCAAATGAGAATGACAGTGTGAAAAAAAAAAAAAAAAATCGTGTCATGATGTGCTCATTGTATTTGGAAACATGTTTGACTAGTTCAGTGCAAGTCAAGGTAAATCTCACTCATTTAACACAGTCTTAATCATGTGTGGTTCGAAGTTTGATAAAAAAGTGCAGACCGAAGAAAAACTTTGATGCACCTGTTGAAATGAAAATGTTATTGACCGATGAAGCGTCAGTGTATCAACCACCCGGACGCTTACCGTATTGCGTCCAACAAATAGTAGTCGAAGAGATCCAGGAGTGGCTGAACGAAGGTATCATAAAACCGAGTACTTCAGAGTATGTAGGACCGCTACTACTGGTACAAAAGAAAAATGGGATAAAGCGGTTGTGTTGCGATTACAGGAAATTGAATTAAAAGATAATCAGGGATAATTTCCCAGAGGCACACATGGATAGTGTGATAGACAAATTGCAGGGAGCAACAGTTTTCACTACATTGGACTTAAGCAATGGCTATTCTCATATGCCAGTTGAAGAAGGTTCGAATAAATCTACCTCATTAACAATATGAGTTTGGGTTTGTTTGAGTTTGTACCATTTGGGACTTCAAACTTGCCAGCAGCATTTACTGGATTCATAATGGCAGTGTGGAAGGGGTCAATTAGTAGTACACATGGATGATAATATCATTCCGAGTAGAGATACTGTGGAAGAGTTGAAGAAGTTGGAAAGGGCACTAGTAGTGGCAGCAGAGAATTTTAAGATTGAACTTGTGCAAATGTCATTGGCTTCAGCAAAAAGTACTCTTTTTAGGATATGTCATTGAAAACGGTACAGTAAAACCAAGTGAAGAATTGGTTCGAGCCGTAAGTAAATTCTCCATACAAAAGACAAGACACGGTTCTTAGGTTGACGCCACATTAGCGGAAGTTCATTGAATGAAAAAAGTGAAGTTTGAGTTTAAAGTAGTTTGAGTAGCATTCGAGCAATTAAAAGTGTTTTGACAAGTGAGTTACTTTTGAGTTTTTAAAATCTAGACTGAGTTACACACAGGTTGCAAAGAGGCTCTGGAGATGGTTATGATATGAGCCGTAACACTAAGCCCTGCGAAGAGAAGTATCACTTGTAAGATCTTGAAGTTTTATCGATTATTGGCGAATTTATATTTAAGGAATGAGGTTTTTTATCGCAACTGACTGTAATGCTTTCACAATGACTATGAAAAAGAAAGACATTCCCGTGAGAGTAGCACGTTGTGCGATTTTTTTCCAGAATTTTGATTATAAAATTGAACACTACACTGATTTCAAAAGGAGGCATGCATTAAGTCGAGTTTCTTGTTACATGCTGACATACATGGTCATAGATCGGTTAATGGGAAGCTCAGCTTGCAGACGAATGTACGGACTCTGTAAGAGTGAATGTAACTTGGTGGAAAGTGCTCTCAAATGCATAATTGTTAATTCCAAATCGGGAAAACCACAAGGATAGATAACATAGAGCCTATGGGATTGACAAATAAGAGGTATTATTATATTCTTCCTTATTATGCGTATTATATTTGCACTCCAGATAGTCGGGCGTATTTGTGCCTTGCTCTGTTTTAATTTCATAATTTATATGTGTACATTTGTGTTTGAAATTTAATTACTTTAGCAGTTTGTTATTGTTAAAGTACACTTCACCCTTACCCTTTCAGTGTGATATTTGGATTACACTACTACTGTTGGCGCGCAACAAAAAAAAAGATGAAGACAGTCGAAAACGACATGAAAAAGTCTGAAATTGTCCAACACGAGTGACCATTTTTAATTTTAATTTATTGCCATATGATTTCCTCAGAATTGCCATACTATTTTGGGACAGTTGCCAGACAATTACCTACCACTGTGGCAACGCTAAATTTGTATACAATTTGTTCAACTCAAGCGTAGCACTCTTTTACGCAAATATGTCAATTTTTTTTATATGGTCTTAGTTTACGCAGCATTTATTTATGCAGTTCACGCAATTTCGTGAAGACCCCCAAAATATTTTCATAAAGCAAACACGTTTTTTAGTTTATAGATATACAAGTACAATAACTCTGTTGTCATATTTCTTAGACAAGTTTGTATGTAGTTTTACAATTCGAATTGTTTGCAAGACCTTAATACATATTTATACATTTCAATGAGTATAAAAATATGCATTTGAATGGAGTCATCTTACATTTCGGTGTCGGTGTTGGTGGCGTCAATCAAATGGGTCCAACGGGAAATGCTGTTATGAGTAATAATTTACTCTCGATGGATCAATGGGGCAATCAGCAACGTTATCCGAATAATGCTGGTGCAGCACAAGGCATGCGTCAGCCGACGCAAGTAATGCAACAGAATGTCATGCAACAGCCAACATTGATGGGAATCGTTGGATCTGGTGGTGGTGCCGGCGGCGGTGTTGGCGGCAATGGAGGCCTTGTATCTAATCAAATGGGTAATGCCGGCAATATGTCTGTATCAGGAGGTGGCGGCGTAGTCGGTGGAATGAATGCTGCCGCTGCTGGTCACGGCATGGGCATGGGAAGTGGTAATGGACCTCTTGGCAATGTCGGCGGCGGTGGTCCCCTTAATAATCGACAACAAGGTCAAGGACCACAAAATGTAAATAACCCAACTGGCACCACTGGCGGTAACGGAGCCAACATAAGCAGTCCTACATTGAATACCCAACAATTGGCCCAAATAATGCAAAAGATTAAGAACAATCCAACCAATGAAAGCAATCAACATATTTTGCAAATCCTCAAACAAAATCTACATTCTTCGCCATCGTAATATCAAGAGAAATTGATTTAACCTTCATTAAAAAATCAATATTCAAAACTACTAAAACAAACATCCATTTTTTATGAGGAGTGACCAGGACGCCCGACCAAACAACCAGAAAGAAGGGCATCTACGACTATGTCGAAGATGTAATACTTTTCACGCAGTTCCTAGAAAACGTGTCTTGTATGGGAGCTGTACGATCCAGTATACGATCTTGAAATTTACATGGTTAGTGAATATGAATATGTAACACACCTATAGATCTTATAATATTACTATGTCATCTGCATATAAAAGAAACCTAATATTTAATTTTTCAAGATATATTCCGCCACATAATCAGTCATGCAAATCATTTAAATATAGTGAAAAGAGCAAAGGGGACATCAAACATGATATATAATATTTTTCTGACATATCTTCTCCTGCCCGTACTAAAGAGCTGGTTCTTGCATAAATTTCTTCAATAAAATTCATTATTTTTGTTGAAACACCTAACATATGTAGTTCATATATAAGAAGTTGTCCTTGTCAGAAGCTGTTACCAAGAAGGTGTACACTGTCTTCTTTTCCTTAAATTTTATGTGAATTATAGATGCTAAAATATATATATTGTCAACTAATGAATTTTTCTTAAAACCTGCTTGAAATTCTGTTACAATGTTGTTTTCTTCTGCCCACACTACCAACCTCACATGCCGTTCATAAAAGAAATTCCTCTTTGCCTTTTTCAGCATACCCAAATTTCATCTGCCGTAGTTTCTACATCCAAACTGTCATTATATACTAACAATGTATCGTACTATATACTGTTTACATATTGGGGCGGATGTAAGTGATTCTCAAAATATTTTTTGAACACTGCAGGTATGGCTGCGCAACTATTTAAGTTTTGACTGCGTTGTCTTCTAACGACCTTCCACCAGTCTTTACTATCATTCTCATTATTTATTCTGTTTTCTAAATTTTCAAAATATGATTTCTTACTTTTCTCGCATTGTTCCTTGTATATGCTCTTTGCCTTAATGTATTTTTCCTTGTCTGTACTATTCTATGTGTACAAACTACTTTTCTAGCTGATTGTCATATCCAACCGAACCATACAGGTGACATTTAAGTTTGATAAAATCATGAAGTTCCAAATCTTTTCCTCTATTTTTCTTCTTTCCAGATTTTTCAAAAGCCTTTAATTATATAACAATACTTCTCAATCACGCAACACTCTTGGCAACATATTGTTGTTATACTTGAAATTAGTTTCTAGATGAATTTTTAATGTAAGAATTTTTAGTATATGGTCGGACCAGACTTTATTATCTACCACAAATTCAGACACTAATTCCACAATGTCTATCGATATTGCACAAATGTCATTTCCAGACTGTCCTACAATACTTATAAATGTAAACTTCCCAAACTCATCGCTGTTACTTATTCCGTTTAGGATAATTAATCCATTATTTTCGAGGAAGTCACAAAACTGCCACCTAGCCCTATTAACTATTTTATCTTTTGAAACCCTATTCACTCTTCCAGCTGTAATTTCATGTTTAATAATGTCTCTTTAACTCCTTATAAAATGCCTCCACATGCCAGCCTATACTTGTTTGCACGGCTCGCTGGTCGACAATATAGGCTAAAACCTTTGAAATACATTCTATAATAATCGAAATTTTCCATTCTCCTGCCATCTCCGCTGACTCCAATTCGTCTACTACTCCAATCTTATTATTTCTCTAATAAAGCAGCCTCGCCTTACGCAATTGTAATTCTAGTTTATCTTTA
>JBANCV010000634.1:0-30285 GCA_037040105.1 Amiota albilabris | reverse complement strand
TGATAAAGGGTTGTAGTGAGCATTTTTTCAAACACCTTCGGGATTGCAGAAAGTTTGGCAATACCTCTATAATTAGATATATCTGCTTTGTTACCTTTTTTATGTAGCGGAACAATAAAGGATTCCTTCCAGATACCAGGAAAAGATGCGCTCTGAAGTGATAAATTGAAAAGTTTAAGAAGCGGCTTACACAGAGATTCCGCAAAATATTTAAGGAGACAACTAGGTATTTTGTCTACAATTATTAGAATATTTACATTTGACTTCAAATTACTAAATATGTTTTTCTTAAGCGGTTTAGTGAGAATATTCATTTCTTCATAAATTTGATTAACAATTAACGATATTGGGCCACCACAAAACATTATGATGTTTCCTCCTGTTGAGCGCCTGGTTTCTACATCTCCTGCAAAGTCTGAGTTGCTTTAGGTAATTAATGAAAGATCTTTAGTGTTATGGAAAGAAATACCGTCGCCAGATGTTCCCCTTAGATATTCAAGAATCCTTTTCATAGCTGTTACATGCTTCCTTTTATAATTGTCCAGAAAACCACTTGCAAATGAGACTGAATAATCCACATCTGGTCTCGTTACTATGGACAGATACATCAGCACTGAATATATGTGGAGACATGCTCCGATACAAAATCCACGCTGTTAACAAATGAACGGATTTATCGCATTAAATTTCCAGTAACAGAGCTGCTGAGTATTACATAGGGAAAAAGTTGCTCTGCCTATAAACTTCCGAGCAATCAAATAGACAACTTGTTTAGTATGTAACACTTTGATTATCTCTTTTATGCAGTAAGCAGAGAAGAGAACATTGGACAATTTTAAGATTTAAGTGTTCACTGTAGAAATTTTACAGTTCTGATTTATTTATTATTATTATATTAGATATTATTTTGCTTTGCCTATTCCGAAAATATGTGCTTTTTAGTCGTATAGACTCAGACGTTTTAAATTTAGTTTGCCGATTAGATAAGCGATTTAAAATGTGCATTTTGTTGTCTTTCCAAATTTTCTATTATTTAAATACAAAATGGGTCATGGTGCAGCACTAACTTCGAAAAAAAGTCAAAATATTGGCATATCGAGACTGATCTTACAACTAGGCATATATCATCGAATCGTTTTTTCTGATGAAAAAAATCTCAAAAAATAACCGCTTTAATGAAAACTAATTTTTATTTGGTTTATTTTAGAATTGAATACTGGATTATAATAAAATATATGTTCGCAAATATCTATTTGATTGATCGGGAGTGTATGTAGGGAAATGTTGTCAGGATTGGGCATAGTTTCGCAACTCTTGCAAACAAACAAAAGTGAAAATGGCACGCAAAGTTTACTATCTTGAAGTGTATTTACAGTGATCATTCAACGCAGCTTTCGTCGAATGCTGCCTTCAGTGCTACATTTTGTCTAGAACAAAAACAGAAAACGACGAAACTGTGTAGTTGGCGTTGTGAAGTAGCCTTGAAGTGAAGGCAGCCTTATCGCTGTGGGATGCTTGTAAGGCAGTTCACTCTGGCCAGGGCTGGGTAATTGTTACGTTTTTAAGGTAATTTTTGACCTTTTTCATCGTTTTTATTTCAGCTGAATAGTATTATAAGTTTGTCATGATGTTTGTAATGCAAAGAACACATCATAGACCTCATAAATAATATATATTTTTGATCAGCGCGACAAGACGAGTTGATCTAGCCATGTCCGTCTGTATATCTGTCTGTATCTATGCAAACTAGTCTCTCAGGTGTTGAGCTCCAGAGGACGAAGCTTTCTTTTCACAGCACAATCCCCTACTCAAATTCAAAAAACTTTTTTGTTTTTGTGCTATAATCTTGAAATTTGGATACAATAGGTTTCTGGTCTATATTCATGTAAATTTCAAGATCCTTGGAATACTGGATCGCATAGCTCCCACATAAAAAACTTATTCTAGGGCATGAGTGAAGAGCATATACCCCTCTTTCTGGTTTTTCAATGTTTTTATTTTGTATTTAGTCTGGTAAGAGAAGTTTAGCAAATCAACCAAAATTATATGTAGGTATGTTTTAACGTTAAGAAAAAAAGAATTACAGGTACGGAAAAATTCACATTAACTAGTATCAGTCAGGCTTAGGATGATGATTTCTGCGTTGTGTGGAGTCTGTGTTGAGAAGTCTCAAATCATCTAATTTTTACAAAATTTCCATGTTAATTTCTCACAAAAACAGCTGATGTCATCACATGAAAGACACCTTCCTTTCGTTGAAAGCAGCGTTGAATACTCATTGCAAATACACTATTAAACAGTAGTTTTGTTGCTCACAAAACGAATTTAAAATTCGAATTAGAAATTTAGTAGCGATCACACGATATAAGCTTGGTACTGATTTTGTAGTCAATCATTATTAGACGTGTGTGTGATCTCAAAACGGCGTTCGAGTTATTCACGACAAAAAAAATTTCTAAAAACTTACTGTGTCATCAACCGGTCACCCAAATGAGTACTTACCGCAACTCATTTTGATTAATCTGAGATCGCAAGGTAGGCGGTTATACAAATTAAGCGATTACACCAATCTCAAATTTCGCTCCACCAAAACCAATGATGTTTCTCATCAAAAGCTCGTGAGTATTACGCACACTCCCATGTTTTTTTAAATATTGTTACAAAGTTGGTTGGCGACAAAAATGCAAGAGATAACTAACAATTATCACAAGAGATTTCTCTTTCAATTGTTCCTGGCGGTGAGTGCCCTCCTTTTTCACTTTTCTATCAATCACGTCAATTGCTTAAAAATCCATTAAGCATGAACTGCACCATCTGACTACATGTCTACTAGACTTGAGCAGTGAGTTATTCACATTACCAAGAAAAATTGTCATTCATGAATGTATACACAAAATTTGAGTATGCAATAGAATATTGGTGAATGTTGATGTGTAAGAGAAACACAATTTATATGAGTTTGCTGTATTCTCTCTCTGAAAGTGAGTATGGGTAACAATGAGTATAACAGCAACGATTAACAATGTGGGTATATATGTTTGCAAGTGGTAAAGTAAGTGAGCAGTCCATAAAGAAACAAAGGAGAACGAATAAGAAGAATACTGAAATAAAATAAGTTGTGTGGAAAATACAAGTATTGTTGTCGTAGTGGATAAAGGATGCGGGACAGTGTGGGGAAGCTGTGCCGTAGCGATCGGTTTTACCGACGTTTCTCTTTGTCTTCTTTCGTAGTTATTTCAATTCGTTTACCGTTTGTAGAGTTCCACGGTGTCTTCGACGTTGTGATGCTTTGTTCTCGAAGTGGAACACATATTGTGTCTTATGATCAAGAATTGCCCGTGTCTCCAATCGAATAGCTATATTGACAACTTCATTCAAATTCTTCGATTTATTTGCAACTACCAGAATTTTCATTGATGTTGCTAGATACTGAAGAAACTGCTGTGACAAAATATCCGTATATGCTGACAGTATTGGCCCATAAAATGCACCGTGATTAAACATTCTAACTCCACTATCAAATCCTGTAACGATTCACGTGGTCCCTGAACTTGGAGGTGGAATAGATCGTATAAGAGTTGTGCATTTCGAATAAATCGATCAGGCAAGTTGCTCGTATGTTGGTTATGTATAGCGTTGAATGGTCTTATAGACATGCAAGGCATGATCCCCAAATTTCGCTATAATTCCAATAAATTTTCCTGTGGTGTACGCCATGATTTCGGATGTCATTATCCTCAGTACGAATCGCCGCTTGATTAGTGTGATCAGTGAAATTTGCCAGGACTCGTTCCAAATTATAATTATATAAAATTGTGAATGGAGGAATACTTTTAGAACTGAGCCCTAAAGAAAATTATAATTTTAACATCAGCACATTTAGATTTTACAAACAAAAATATATATAATTCATATACAATATATAGGAGAATCGGATAAATTCAGTGTCAGATTATCCATAGAAATCCACTTGGTTACTTATTAAAAACAAATCTTACACAAAACAACTGAACAGAACTGATTGTGAATGTAAAAATTTATGAGAAAAAGTCACCCAATCGAAACTGTTAATTATTTGTATTTTGTTAGCTTAAGACCGATACTTTGAACCCGGCTGTTCAGATGATGAATGTAAATACTGTATCATCGAAATATTTACTAGAATTAGTATTATAATTATTGCCATTAAGATTATACATGCGAATATAACGCGACGTTGATATTATTCCTTATCTATTGTTTTTCTCTTCTAAAATCTTAATTCCTAGCGTACTCATAAGTTAGATGTTAACTAAGAGTATACTTGGATTCAGTACTCCCATTGAATAATAATAATAAAAATAAGTTCGTTTGGGCTAATTTTAATAAATAAAGTAACTATGAGATTGCCTTATTTGCCAGCATTGCTTTGAATTCTATTAATAATAATCCTTTATTTTCAACTCTTTTTAATTTTTTGTGCATGTATGTAATTTTTTCTAATCTAAATTTGATGAGTGATTTGTCCAGTCCTTTAACTCCATGTCCTTTGATGATCTGTACAAATTTTGACTATCTGTCAATAGAGAGAGAGAGAGAGAGAGAGAGAGAGAGAGAGAGAGAGAAAGAGAGAGAGAGAGAGAGAGAGAGAGAGAGAGAGAGGAGAGGGAATGAACATGTTGTTGTCGTTTTGTATACTTCTATGTTATGCGTTAACTCCTCCCTCGCCTATCCAACGATTGAAAATTTTTTTTACAAGTGTCAAATGTTCACTTTATTTTGTCCGGATGACACGGTGGGGAGAGCGGCTTACGAAAACACAAACATACATACGTCCAAATGAATTGAATTTTATTTATTAAAATATAAAAACGATAACAAGAGTAAGTAAGAAATATGAAATATATGAATAAGAAAATGATCTCGAACACGTCCGTTCATTAGCACAGGATAACAGCGAATGAATGTGCTTTTGACAAAATTAAGTTTTGTAGGCGGCTCGCTCTTGTTGGTTCTCTTTCTCTTGAACACGTGACAACTCAGCCAATTCTGATATCGAATCGTCTTGGATTCCGTCGACTTCGTATCGAGAATTAGTGCGTTCGAGCACCATGATTTAATTTTGTTGGACGAGTATACAGAGCAGAATTTACGATTTATTATTTGCATACCCGGTATATCTTCGATTAAGTATCAATCATGACCCGGTAGCTGTGGGCTCATTTTCGATGACCACCAGTTGGCCCTCGATGTAAACAGTTGGAATAGCACATGTTTCTTGTCAAATCGTGACTTTTTACGCTCAGTTCGTATATTCTCTGATGCTTGTCGACGTTTCTCTTCGTTGCTTTCCGTGTTGTCTTCATCATTATGAATAGCGGCCATTAGATGATTTTGGATTACGTTGATCATTTGAAAATCAAAAACAAGTTCGTTTGGGCTAAACCCAGGTGTAGAGTTTCGTAGCGTATTAATTAACCACTGCAATTTACGTAGCTTTAGGTCCTAGTCTTTTGTTTCGGTGGTTGTAGTGCGGATGCAGTTTAAGATCCGAAATATCACGGAGTGCTTTGACACATACAGTATTGTCGAGAGTATTGCAAAACTCCCGACGCTGAAAACACTAGAGTTTTCGGTGTCACCCCTAATTAAATCCATATTTCTTGCTATGTACCTTCTGTATAAAAAGTACCCGGAAAATGTCATTCAAATGAACCGCTAAAAAGGAATCGGTAAATTTGAATGACATTTCCCGATTACTTTTTATACTGAAGGTAGATCCTGTTCCCGATGCTGTTCGGAATGCAAACCTTAACGAAGACAATATCGGCAGCAATTGTTTTAGAATAGTTTTACAGATTCGAAAAATAAGAGCTTTTTTATACAGAACATGTATTGATGATCTTTTTTTTTTTTTAGTTAAATTAACGATGGCCTCCAGTAAGTTATATAATCGTCCCGCTGATTTCATAGATCCTGGTTCACCATCCCGCTGCAAATGGCATTTAGGCTGTAAGGACCCTACACCGCATACGCAACGTGACATAGCACATCGTCAGAAGATTACACCTGATATATTAGAGGTGATTGGTTTCACGCCACTTGTTCGTTTAAATAATATACCCAAAGCAGAGGGTATCGAATGCGAGATGTGTAAGTAAGAAAGTAAATTTAAAGAGTTTATAAAACTAAAAAAATCGCGTTTGATTTATTTGCAGTTGCCAAATGTGAATTCTTAAATCCAGGCGGCTCAGTTAAGGATCGAATTGGTTATCGTATGATTCAAGATGCCGAGGAAAAAGGTTTACTTAAGCCAGGTTTTACGGTTATCGAGCCAACATCGGGCAATACTGGTATTGGTGTAGCTATGGCATGTGCTGTCAAGGGTTTTAAATGTATCATTGTAATGCCCGAGAAAATGTCCAATGAAAAAGTGTCTGCTCTTCGAGTATTGGGTGCAAAAATCATAAGGACTCCCACAGAAGCAGCATATGATGCGCCAGAAGGACTAATTTATGTGGCACAGCAGCTACAGCGTGAAATACCCAACTCAATAATATTGGATCAATACCGTAATCCAGGAAATCCGCTTGCGCATTATGATGGGACCGGTGCAGAAATTCTCTGGCAATTGGATAACGACGTTGATATGATAGTAGTTTGTGCTGGCACAGCAGGTACGATAAGTGGCATTGGACGGAAGATCAAAGAGGATGCACCTAATTGTGAAATTGTTGGCGTTGATCCGTATGGATCAGTTCTTGCTCGGCCAGAATCATTAAACACAACCGATGTACAGTTCTATGAGGTCGAAGGTATTGGTTATGATTTCTTACCAACTGTTTCAGATCATAGTGTCGTTGATGTTTGGACAAAGGTTCATGATAAGGACTGTTTCCCAATGAGCCGTCGTCTAAATGCCGAAGAGGGTTTACTCTGTGGCGGTTCAAGTGGTGCTGCTATGAGTGCAGCCATTAAATTTGCCAAAAAACTTAAAAAGGGTAATCGATGTGTAGTCATATTACCCGATGGCATACGTAATTATATGACGAAGTTTGTTTCGGACAATTGGATGGAGGCACGTAACTTTAAAAATATTGTTAACGAGCATCATCATTGGTGGTGGAATGTACCAATTTGTGACTTAAAACTATCCGAACCGGTTGTGCTTAAAACTAAAACAACTTTTAGCGAAGCCATAGCGCTTATGCAAAAGAAAAATCTCGATCAATTACCAGTAATAGATGATGAGACATGGTAAGAAATAAAATACAAATTTTATTAAAGATTTGTCTGAACAATGAAGATAAAAGCACTAAGCGTAGCCACCATATAAATAAATTTTTAGGAATTCCTTTAGTTTTTGAGAAGATGAAATTTGTCCTTACTCAGATAATTTGTTTCAAGTGCAATAATTCAACCACTAGGTGTTTAGTTCCAACAAGGCAGAACATATGTGTCAAATCATAATGGCAATAATATATGTATGGAAAAAATAATAAGTGTGATATTTTCAAATCAAAAAGGCTTGGCAAATTCTAAAAAATAAAGAAATATTTGATAAATTTATACATCACATATCGAATGGACAGAATGATAGATGTGCCCAAAAAACTTAGCAATTAACATTGAAATCTCGTTAGTTATGGAATATTGTATCAATCATTTTCAATACGTAGGTTGCTGGTTAAGTCTTGAGATATGGCAAAACCAACGTCATATGTCAAATCTGACATTGGTATCGTAAAGTTTATCGTTTTTAATGATAAATGTACTCAGAACGTTTTGTCATACGAGTGCTATTTGTATTGTTTACAGTGTCTTGAAAAATTCGTTTCGGTTAAAAAATGAAATTAAATCGTGAACATATTCGTGGAATGTTTTATTTTTTTATGATTTTCGACGTGGATTAACTCAACAAGAGTGTGCCGCTTCGACTTTTCTTGATGAAGCACCATCCAGGACCATCATGTTTCGCTGGTTTTCTGAATTCAATCGTGGTCGTAGTTTTCTGCAGGACGAATTTCGTGAAGGTCGTCCAAAATTGGTTGTTGTGCCACAAAACATCGATTCAGCGCATGAACTGATATTGCAAGATCGCTATGTGATTTATCGTGAGATTGAGGCATCCTTGCAAATAAGTTCCGCTTCAATACATTCAATGTTGCTTGAACATTTGGCCGTTAAAATGATTTGATCGCGTTGGATACCGAATAATTTGACAATCGTGCCAAAAAAGGCTCGTGTCGATTGATGCAATGAAATTTTTAAAGAATTCAATCGCGGTGCTTCAAAAGACCTCTATAAGTTCGTGACAGGTGATGAATCATGGATCTATGCATATGAACCTCAAACTAAACAGCAGTCGACTATATGGGTCTTTCAGGATGAGCCAAATCCAACAAAAGTTGTTCGCGCACGAAGCACTTCGAAGCAATTGATCGCCTGTTATTTTGGAATAACCGGACATGTCGCCACCGTGCCATTAGAGAAACGTAGAACGGTTAATTCTGAATGGTACACCACCCTTTGTTTGCCAGAAAAGTTCGAAGAAATAAGAAAAATCAACCGCAGAAGACGAATCATTCTCCACCACGACAATGCGAGCTCTCACACATCGGCTGAAACAAGTGACTTTTTAAACACTCAAAACATCGAATTGATGGGTCATCCGCCCTATAGCACAGATTTGGCACCCAATGACTTCTTTTTATTCCCTCACACCAAAAATAAATTGCGAGATCAACGTTTTTCGACGCCTGAAGAAGCGAGTTGATGCGTTCAAAACACATGTTTTGGAGATATCTCATTCCGAGTGGGAAAAGAGCTTCGAAAATTGGTTCAATCGCATGCAAAAGTGTATTGATCTTCAAGGAAAACATTTTGAAAATATTTGTTATTATTTGTCTGTCTCGAGACTTAAAAAGCAATCCTCGTATTGTTGCATAACTGCCTTTTATTTTGGCCAACCTTCTTTGAAGTTTCACGGTTAAGTTCACTCCAGAGGTTTTCAATAGGATTGATATCTGGGGATTGACTTGGCCTCTCAGGGACTTTCACATTATGCTCTTGGAACCATGCTTTCTTTAATTGCAATGAATATTTTGGATCATTGTCCTGTTGAAATGTCCACAGAAGCGGAATATTATCCTCGGTGTATGGTAGCATTACCGTTTCTAATAAATTCTTGTATGTAAATTTATCCATTGTGTCATAAATTGACCAACAAGTCTATTCTTCTTTGGACAACAGTGAGATCTATCAGAGTTAAACCATCATTTTGTTTAATTTCCTCAAAATGTAACCTTCTGTAACTACAAGGCCATTTACACCGAAGTTGAATCGATTCATTTGATTGATATTTTAATAAAATACTTAGCAGGAATAAAAAGGGAGTTGGAAGAACTGTTTGCATACCTTTTAAATGGTTTG
This sequence comes from Amiota albilabris, assembly GCA_037040105.1. NCBI lineage: Eukaryota > Metazoa > Arthropoda > Insecta > Diptera > Drosophilidae > Amiota > Amiota albilabris. The sequence goes on along the minus strand of JBANCV010000634.1, from coordinate 20,874 downwards.
AAGCATGATCAAATAAAAAGGCCGCAAAATTTACCAAGGAACAATTTTAATGTCGGGATTCCCCAATTTCATTTCAAAACAGTGGTGCCACACCTTCGGTCGTGAAGAGTATTACATCTTCGGCATAGTCGAAGATAACCTTCTTTCTGGTTTTTAATTATTTTCCTCTTTTTAATATTTCTATTCCAGCTCTATTATTGGTGTTCTTGGTCATGAAACTTTAATTAATCAAATTGTCAGTATGAATCGACAGCATAATGAATCTATTTTAAAGGCGGTAAATAAGCGTGTTATTCGTTTGTCGTCTTCAGATGTACTTGGAAAGTTGGCACGTGTTTTGGAGGTTGATGCTAGCGTATTAATTTTTGACCAAACTTCAGCAAGCAAACCAATTTTAAAAGCTGTCGCCAAAAAATTAGATGTTCTAACTTATATTGCACGAGGGCCGGCAGCCAAAACATCAAATTGCGTTGTCGTTGCCAAAGGAGATAACGACGCTGCAACAAATTGATAGACATATTTTAGTTTTACTTATCAATATCATTAGAGTTTATCTCAAATGGGTTTGTTTCAAGCTGGAATACACAATTAAGTAAATATATCTTGTATTAGAGCATTTGTAGAGCTATACAAAAAGATTAGATTATAATGAACATGTTTATTCAGATAAAAAAAAAACATATGACATCAAATTGAAAAATCTTAATCCTTTCTTTTATTTATTAATTTCATACACACGTACATATTATAATTTTTTTCGTTTTTATATGTTTATGAGCAGTTTCGTTTTTGCTTTGATGCATTTTGTGAGTCAATCGCTTTAAAGCCTCAATATTGGTTGTGGTAACAATAGTACTCACCAATAAACAAGTTTTATGGTATTCAATTTAAAAATATGTTTCAAATAAGTGTGCATCCAATTGCAACTTAATAAAGCTCTGAACTTTCAAGTGCAACTCTAACCAAATTTCTGTTTAGACAGATACGTGCTTTCAAACGAATCTTCGGAAAGCTTTCAGATCTCTTTCTATGATCAACACGTTGAGTCGAGAGGTGTCCGAAAAATTCACCTTAAGTATTATTATCTCATTTGATGTGGGGGCTATAAGTCAAGACAGGGAAGTAAAAATGGACTCGTCTTTATGCTTCTCCGATGAAGATGATACTACTGCTATGCACTGCTCATAGCAACACATCTTGGGTAAATGGAAGCCAAACCAATCGTAAGCATAAAAAATCACATATAGGTGAGCAACAAAAGTCTAACGATTCAGTGCCTATCTAGAATATACTACCATTAATATAAATGATACGGTGTCTTGTCAAGAAAACGGTTGTATTAAACTTCTAGACGTGAATGATGAAAACAAAATTAATGAATCCAACGAAATCGTGTCTATTAACAACTACGCAAAAGATATACAACATCTTCTCTAAAAGTGAATGCCAACAGACATTCTTACCGAACTCCTTTAATTATACTCCGTATATATATAGTATATATATAGGATTATCCTATGCAGATGTCTCCAGGGCTCATAGGGCGTCAGGCTCTAGAGTACAACAACTCAAAAAATTTCAATATACAAGAAATCTCAATGAAAAATAAACCTCTCCAATTCACATACAAGTCAATAATCTTGAGGGTAAATTAGTGAGTGTCATGAGCAGTTTCGATGGATAGAAGCAAATTCGGAAAGTTCTCACAGCCATTACGGCGTCTTGATGTCCATAAACACGACCATAGGTTTATAGAATGCTAACGGCATAGACGATAAAGCTCTCATGCTGGAAGTTTATATAAAAAATCACAAATCATGTATGTATTATGCTGTTTACAGAGACTCACCTATCCAATCGCCTCACTTTAAAACAAAAAGTACTTATGATTACTCTTTGTATTTTTTACTAGGTGACTAGTTTAAACGGAGAACATTGATGTCAACCAACAGAAATCTACTAACGGGGCTTTTATTCTAAGGCGGGACTCATGGCCAATCGTTAACTTACAAAGTTCTTAACTATACGCGTGAATAAAACAGCATAATTCTCTCTCTTTCGTTTGTTAAGACAAGAAGTGGGCAAGTCGGGATGTAGCCGCGTTGGTTGGACGAAAAATAGCAATCAGCTCTGCCGATGTTTTTTTGTCTTCTTTTGCGTATTCGTAGTTTTTTCATTTTCGTTTTGTAGAGTTGGGGTGAAATGAATTTCTATACCAGAACTGTGAATGTCAAATGTCTCCTTGCATTGTTTGATATAAACAATGAGTAGAAAGTTTTTTTTTTTATGTTTTGAGAAAAGGATATTCTATTTTATTTATTTATTTCATTTATTAAAATTAATAACAATTCATTTTTACAAATAAAAGTAACGTGCATTCGTTGAGCTCTATTCTGTTACGAAGATCAAGATTTTGTTGCGAAGAGGATTAACAAAGTGTATGCAACGAACTTATCGACATGTTAAACAGGATGTCGCTACTCCTCCCGAATGATTCCAAACCATTCCACGAGGTTCACACGGATGCTTGTGCCATCAGACTGGCAGGTGTTTTACTGCAATCGAATGACAACAAGCCTTGGCAACTCGTCTGCTACTTCAGCCGTCGTACCGATACTGAAAATAAATACCATAGCTACCAACTCGAAAATTTGGCTGTTGTAGAATCGCTACAATGTTTCCGCATTTACATACGCCATTGCGCCTCAATTGCCAAATCACGTGCCGAGAAATAGGCAATGGAATTCGATGCTGCCATTAACCATAAGCCGATCTCCGTGTCCTTTGTCAAAAGAAGAAGTCGTACGAATTGTCTTAGCTGATGTGACGATTGGTTATTAGCCATACAATCACAGGACCTAACGTTGGCACAAACCGATGTCAAAAAATATCAAAGTATTTCTCACCAATGAAAACAAATTAAAAGCAAATACGGAATTAAAAAGCACTGCCTTTACCGCAAAGTTAAAGTTTAATTACGTTTTGTGGTGCCGGAGAAAATTTGGAGAATCATTAAACTCTATGACGATGATTACGGACATTTCGATTTCGATAAAACAATAATCAAAATTTGAAGCAAATTCTGATTCCCGAAAATGCAGAAATATGTCTAGGACTATATTTCTCATGCATCCAGTGTTGTTATTATAAATCGAAAGATGGAAAACGAGAGCCAATATCGTTTCGACGAATACATATCGATCATTTGGGTTCATTCGTTCGCAGCAAAAGAGGTATTTTTTGGCAATATCTGACACATTTAGTAAGTTTCCCACCGTAAAAGCCGTTAAAGACGTTATTACTCTATCCGCTATCAACACGAAATCACTAGTTTTTTTTGGATTGCCTAAACGCTTTATATCCGACCGCAGAACCACAATCACCGCAAAGGTATTCGAAGATTATTGTAAGCGACATATTATTCAGCATATTAAAACCGTTGTACATATGCCACGCGCAAACGGTCAGGTTAAATACGGGAAGCAAACGTTCGTGAACTACATTTGTACTTCAACCACTGAACCGAAGGACTAGGATCTTGCAGTGGTCTGTTAAAACGCTACGAACCTTACATCTGGGCTTAGACCCAACGAAGTCGTGATCGACGTAATACAAAATCATGTAACTGCTGCTATCTAACCTCGATGACAACAGGACAAGCAACGAAGGAAAACGTCAACAAGTATCTAAAAATATACGAACTGGTCGTGAAAAGTAGAAGTTTCTTTCTGACAAAAAACACGCTACTCCAACCGATTACACTTAGCGTCAACTGGTCGTTATTGAAAATGAATCCACAGCTGATGGTGAGTCCCACAAGCTTGAACCCGACGTGGATCCTACAAGATCTAGAAAGAACTCGGCAAAGATCGGTGAATTTCAAACGCAACACTTCTCGACATCGGAAACGACAGAATCGAGGATGATTTATCTTCAGGATTGGCCGAGCTTTGAACATAATATCGGCACTGTTCACTCAACATGTATGATGTCGCAACAGAGCGACAACGGTCATTAGGGTTCGGAAGCGCCGCAAGACAACATATACACACATAATTTTGCGGTGTCATTTTTGAAAAAGTGTATTGTAGATATGTTAAAGATATCATTACATTGTCGAAATTTCTGTCCATTTGTCAGTTTGTCCGAACTTCTAAACCACACAAAAGATTTTTATAAGTAGTATTCGTTACTTATGTTTGTTGCTTGAATTTTGTGTTGTTGTTATTGTATTTTCCCCTCATTTCTTATTAAGTTGGCTCAAGAGTACCTATATTGCGCTAAATTTCTGTTTCTGTATTATTGTTTATTATGATGTTCACTGAGAGCAGAGCAAGAGAGAGGGAGATAGTTTTACCATTTACTGCCACTATAGGCTATTAGAGTGTGCTGTTGCCCTTCCACATATAGCCTTTGAATATGAATTTCTTTTTTAGTAAAGTTGAATGCTTTTATAAGTATCTCTATTGGTGCTACAAGATCAAGTGAAGTAAAGTGTTATGAAAAGATTTATTTATGATCTGGGCGCATTGTTGCTGTGTAATTACTGAATAGGAGCTGGCAGATAATTTATTTAACAATAGGTGGTTGTTAGCGTCGCCGCAAGTACTGCCCTCCTAAGTAATTGCTAATCAGCAATGATACTTGTGGTAAAAGCGCTGTCGCTGAGTAGGTTCTTGACATCGAATGAACCAGTGTATGGTACTTCTAGTGGCTTCTTAACGTGATCTGATCGTAGAAATACATGAGTACATGATATGATACATGATTAAATCGTTTATCCATGTTTTCGAATTGTTGTGGCGGCAAGTGATTTTGTCGTTGAATTTTGCACGTCGATATTGTTGACATATTCGAACCCATTCAACAATATCTTTACTGATTGAAGGCCAAACGTATTTTTGCTGGATAAGCTTGGATGTAAATCGTAATCCTGAGTGTGATACATAACAGTACAGCTTGGAAAATTCGTCGTCGCAGCGGTTCATGAATGAATGGACGTAGTGTGGATATGGAAGAATCGCAGAATATCTGTATATCCGGAGCAAGTGTTAAGATTATTTTTACTCTGTATCATTTTCCTGGTGGTGAATAATCTCTTGCAGCGAAACGGTTATCGACATTGTGATTTCGTTGACTCTTGATAGTAAATCTGCAGTTTCGTTATTGGTGCAAGACACACGTATTAAATTTGTCGTATCTGACGTGCTTGTTGGGCAGATTTATAGTTAAAAGCTCACGATAGTATGCGCTATATTTCTGCTGAGTCGTTTTTATGATGTTCTCATTGCAGTCATTAAAAGCTTTTTCCAACTCTGATGTCCACGAGATTTTTGTTCTGTCTTTCTTAGAGTGCTTACATAAACTGTTTAGGGCTTGTGTGGAGTTAGATATGCATTTTCGAAAGAAGTTAATCATACCAAGAAACGACTTAGATCAAGAATTGTTTCCGGTTTTGGGAAAAGTGCAATTGCTTCGATTCGATCAGTTGGATGTTTCATTCCATTTGGATAATGTGATAATTGAGGAAAAGGAATTCTTGGACAGCAACACTGCAATTTCGGTTATGTTGCTCAAACTATAATACGCGAGATATAGCAGCAACTCCACCGTAAACGCTCAAAGTATTATGACATTATAATTCGACGTCACAAAACCCAATGTTCTACAATCATCAGAAGCAACTGACACCATGCACAGAACTATCACAAACAGTCTGTCAATAACAGAACGCACTCGTTGTTACACAGGAGACAAATTAAAAGCAATTAAGAAAGAGTTCGACACTACTTCAGCAACACATTGTACTTTCTACTATACCGATGCATCCACAAGACAGATAGTGCTGCCATTTTCGACAGACTAATAGAATTGTGTTTAAATAATAAAATAAATTATAATAATATTAAAAAAAAAACCTTTTCTTTTCTTTCGCATTGTATACGTATTCTTAAAAACATTTGGGAAGTTATTGTATTTGTAAATTTTTTTTTTTTTTCTTGTTATACCCTTCATGAGCTTATCATGAAGTTTGTAACACACAGAAGGAGATATCGCAGACCACATAAAGTATATATATTTGTGATTAGCTCGATGAGACGAGTTGACTTAGCTATGTCCGTCTGTCCGCGAACTATTCTCTCAGTTTTTAAGCTAGAGAGCTGAAATTTTGAACATAGGTTTCTTTTCACCTCGGACAAATCATTTGTCGGAGCGAGCCGAATCGGACCACTGGGAGGGGTACCTCCCATTCAAACCACAAGGTCAAATTAATGTTCTTATTAGAAAACTTTTTTATTTATGGTTCGATTAAACCATGTAAATTTTATGATCCTAGGGCTACCAGGAAGTGTACCTCCCATACAAACCCGCTTATACATTAACGTTCTTATTAGAAAAGCTTTTTTTGTTTTTTGTGCTATGGAAATGAAATGAAATGAATTTGAAAATTGGAATTATCAGGAGGGGTACCTCCCATACAAGCCCCTACTCTAATTCATGTTCTTATTAGAAAATTTTTTTTTTTTTTCATGCTATCATCTTGAAATTTGGAAATAAGTTTCTGATTCATATTCATTAATCATGTAAATTACAAGATCCTTGGATTACTGGATCGTATAGCTCCCATACAAAAAATGTTTTCTAGGGGCTGCGTGAAGCGTATTACATCTTCGGCATAGTCGAAGATCCCATTCTTTCTGGTTTTTAAATAGATTTAATTTGTTTGGACCGAGCGGAATTCCAATACGATTCGGAAATCGATAACGATGCGGACAGATCAATAATGATTGGAGGAATGTCAGATGTTTGTCCGCGGCAAAGCGGCTATAAGGCTACAATGCGATGCTTCCTTTGAGCATAGAAACCCCTGCACAAATGATTGCTTCACCTTTGCCAAAGTTCGGGGTATCAATTTTTGCAGCAGGTTATATATTGCTAAACGTCACTCAGGATGTCTTTGATAACTTCCTTGTTAGCCTAGCCAGGGCTGCGACGGATAGATCTCCACTAATAATCGCCGGTAACTTCAACGCATGGGCGGTGATCACCCCGCAATACAGATTTCTACTTCCTCTCAGGCAAGGTTTACAATGTCAAGATTGAGACTGAGGAAGCGGGCCCTGGGTGTCGCTTGGAAAACCTGGAGCATGGATAAGGAAACTTTGGACTTATTTATCTCCGAGTTTGAAATAGCACCTGGAAATGCGACTCAACAATCACGACAACTTATGCAGGACCTTACTAGAATGTGCAATGGCTCTATGCCTAGAAAGACAAAGAGCAACGGCAGGAAATCTAACTTCTGGTGGACAGATGAAATTGCGGAACTTCGCTCGCAGTGTCATCAACTACGAAGATGATTAAAACGTAGCAGAAGGAGGAATCCTGTGTCTCACGACATTCTTATCCTCCTTGAAGAATTTAGGCAAAATAAGACCCTACTCAGAAAGGAGATTTACAGGAGTAAACAAAATGCCTTTTGCAGGCTGATAGGGGCTGTGGATTAGAACCCTTAGGGCAGTGCTTACAAAATTGAAATGCGTAAGTTGAAAGGCCTCGGTCCCTTCCTCCGTTCCTTTAATGGACAAAATAGTTGCGGTCCTCTTCCCACCAAGAGGAGTGTCGAGGATACTTCGACAACTCAGGGTTTCAGATGAGGATGTACCCACTATCACTACTGTTGAGCTAGAAGCGGCATTGAGAAGGGTGAAGGCAAACAAAGCGCCTGTGTTGGATGGCATCCCCAATGCCATTCTTAAAAGCGCCATTGCAGCGAAACCACATGTCTTCTGCGCGGTTTTCTCACGATGTATGAGAGAAGGACTCTTCCCCAAATGTTGAAAGAATCAACGGTTGGTTCTCATCCCGAAAGGAAACCTGCCTCCTGCCATCGTCTTACAGACCTTTGGGTCTTCTGAGTACAACTGGGAAAGTCTTTGAACGAGTTACCTACGCCAGACTGCAGCAGTACACAGAGATGCCAAATAGTTTGTCTGAATTGTAAATTGGATTCAGGCCGAGAAGGGGTACTGCAGGAACAATCCAGAAGGTCTGCGATATTGCAAAGGACGCCCTGAAGGGCACTAGATGGCTTGGTATGGATTAACGGGATTTCAAGCGATAGGGGTGTTTTTAGTCGGTAGGCTAATGGAATCCGACATAACTTTAGACACGAGTTATGAGTATCTTTTGGAAAAAAAAAATGATGCCAACAGAGATTGAGGCCCATCATGTAGAAATTTTATGTGATAATAGTGAAAAATGGCAATGGTAACTGGATGGTGATATATCGGAAGCAGAAGTTTTGGCGGTCGATCAGCCTTCGAACTTGGCGGACGTTGTGTCTGGACCCAATAGGAAGTCTAGCATGGTTGAAGTCGGATCATCTTATCGATGATGTGTATTTTGCAAAAGTAATTAGCACTACATTACAAAACGGCCAAAATTCCTAAATTTATTCGTAAATAGGCGAGAGAAAGAAGTGAGAAAAATGCAGCTTTGCTGTACTTGCCTCCGCAAAGGGCATGTTCTACAACAGTGCAGAAGAGATAATAGCAAATATTGTAAGGCCAAACATCATTTTTTGCTCCATTTTAATACGATGTCACCTACTCACAAAACGCAGGCAAGATCAGCCATCATCTTCGCTTATTTCAACAAATGTGCCCGATTCTCCACCGGTTGATATAAAAATCAAAAAATCTGATTACGTGCTGCTTGCAACGGCCTTAGTATACATTAAAGCCGTTCCGGGTTATTCGTACCCTGTCGTGCATTACTCGAATCTGCATGACAACTAAACTTTATTACTTCTCGTTTTGTTAATCAATTGCATTTAAAACCATATCAATCGAACATATCCATATCAGGCATAGGGGGATCTAAACTTTCATCGGATATGTCAGCTGATATCATTGCACAATCTTAAGACGCATGCTACCATACTTCTTTTATGGCTGTCGTGACTAAAACTTTAACTGATTATCAACCGCATAATGATTTAAGCTCTGCTGATTGGAATTTTCCATAAAACATTAATCTTGCTGATCCATTATTTTATAAATTACAGCATATTGATTTGCTTCTTGGTGTTGGAATTTTTTTTGATCTCATTTGTGTTGGTCAAATTCGTATGGCGGACCATTTGCAAATCTTGCAAAAATCAAGGCTCGGATGGGTTGTATCCGGATGTTTGACAAATCAAAGAAGGAACTTTTCATCATTGCAAGTGTCATCCGATCGCACAGGATTCAATGAGGATGTTAGCGGCTTGTCAGAATTTGTTAATAGATTTTGGGAGATTGATAATTCATGTGGATCTTCGTTTTCTACATCTTATGAGGATACATTCTGTGAAAAGCTGTTTCAGCAGAGTTAGAAGGAACGAAAAACTCAACTGAGACGAAAGCTTGCCGCAAGTTTTATATTCTCGTGGTTGGAAATTATATCTCAAATCTCTAGCGTGACCAGTCTCAGATTTCCTGGTTTTGTTCTTCCTCAAGGTACTTTTCAAATTCATACATTTTGTGATGCAAGTATGGTCGCGTATGGCGCTTGTGTTTATGTCTTGTGTACCGTCTCAATTTAATACAGTGGATATTTTATCTAGAGGATGTGCACCCTTTGATTTCTTAGAAATTAATCTGTGGTACGAAGGGCCATTTTTCTTACGCGCAAGCTTGACCTAACCCTAATTGTTGATTTGCTCATCAGATGTATTCAGCAGGTGCAATTTCCGGACGAATACAAGGCACTCAAAATTAAAAAGGAGATATCGTCTAAAAGCAAGCTCACTTAATCCAACCATTGATTCAAAGGGTCTAATACGGGTGGGCGGACGGCTGTAAATTTCTTATTTGAATTATGATGCCAGACATCCCTTGTTATTACCAAAGCATCATCCGGAGACAAGTTCAATTGCCATGCATTTTCAACACAAATTTTTGCATTCTGGACCTCAAAGTCTTCTTGCTGATCTACGCCAAAGGTTTTGGCCAATCGGAGGTCGAAAAACTGCAGCAAGTATTGTAAATAAATACTTACGTTGTTTTTGATTGAAGCCAAGGCTTGGCGAATGTTCAACAATTGGTTTAAATTGGCGTTTTATTCCTCCTCGCTAGCCCCATTTCGGTGGCAAATCAATTCTATCATTTAATAAGCTCCGGACTCTTGTTTACGAAATCTCTGCAATGTTGAATTCACTACCACTTTGTCCTACTTCAGAAAGTCCAGACGATTTGGAAGTGCTCACCCCTGGGCATTTTCTCATTGGTTCTTCATTTGCTACAATTGATGAGCCTGACATAACGCATCTCAATATCGCCTAAGTCGTTGGCAACTGGTGGTGAAAAGTGGAAGATCCTTTCTGACACGCTACTCCAACCGTTTACACCGAGCGCCAAATGATCGTTATTGAAAATGAACACACAGCTGATGGTGAGTCCCACAAGCTTGAACCCGACGTGGATCTTACAAGATCTGGAAAGAAATCGGCAAAGATCGGTATTTAATAGAATATATACCGGGTATCCCGATACGAACCGTAAGCGCTGTTCAGTGAACTTGTCCGACAAGATTAAGCCGTGAATTTCGAATGCACCACATCTCGACATCGGAAACGACAGAATCGATGATGATTTATCTGCAGGATTGGCCGAGCTTCGAACGTAATATCGGCACTGTTCACTCAACATGTATGATGTCGTAACAGAGCGAGAACGAGTGATAAAAAACGGTCATTAGGGTTTGGAAGTGACGAGAGATAACATATACATAATTACATAACATACACATAATTTTGTGGTGTCATTTTTGAAAAAGTGTATTATAGATATGTTGAAGATATCATTACATTGTCGAAATTTCTGTCCATTTGTCAATTTGTTAAAACTTCTCAACCACACAAACGATTGATACGATTTTCATTGCCATTCAAATAATTTACTCCGGAAGGTTCTAGTGTATATTATTAATTGTTTCAACAAACAAAATATTTAATTAATTTTTAGTCATCATACGTGTGCGTAAGTTTTTGCACAAACACGCACAAAAATATTCGTTTCTTTTGTTTGCTGCTTGAATTTTGTGTTGTTGTTATTGTATTTTCCCCTCATTTCTTATAAAGTAAGTTAGCTCAAGAGTACCTATATCGTACTCCTGAGTGTGATATGTTATATACAGCTTGGAAAATTTGTCGTCGCAGCGGTTCAGGTATGTATGGACGTAGTGTGGATGTGGAAGAATCGCAGAATATCTGTATATCCGGAGCAAGTGTTAAGATTTTTTTTTGGATTTTGACTCGCTCTGTATCATTTTCCGGGTGGTGAAGAATCTCTTGCGGCAAAACGGTTATCGACATTGTGATTTACTTGACTCTTGATAGTAAATCTGCAGTTTCGTTATCGGTGCAAGACACACGTATTAAATTTGTTGCGTATTCATCGATGAAGCATAACTGACGTGCTTGTTGGGCAGATATATAGTAAGTAGGTTACAATAGTATGCGTTATATTTCTGTTGTGCCAGCTTAAGATAGAGTAAAAACCAAGTGGTTTCCATTTTTCCTCGTGATATTGGTCAAACTGAACGCCGACAAAGTTGGGTAAAGCGTCTGTAGTTAAACAAAGCGATGCATTGGACGATATAAATGTAAACTGAGTGCCTTCAATGACAAAAAGTCAGCAATTTCGGTTATGTTGCTCAAACTACAATACGCAAGATATAGCATCATCTCCACAGTAAGCGCTCAAACAAAGTATTATGACATTCTAAATAAGTAAGTCAACGTCGCAAAACCCAATGTTCTAAAATCAGAAGCAACTGACATCATGCACAGATCTGGTGACTACAGAAAACTGAACGTAAACACTCAGCCTGGCAAATACCCACTACCTCATCTGCTACAAGTGTTGTAGTAAAGTTTGGTCCTTCAGAAAATTCCAGAAATCTTTATCTCTACTTTGGTCGGGAATATCATTAATTATTCCAGATTCATTGGAGTAACATTTGCGTAACTTAAAATTTCCTTGAAGCAAAAGTTGCGATTTTTGTCATTTTGTTTCGAACACATCAGTTATTAAGAAATCATGGTACAAAATTTGAGCTTCTATTGAAAATTATGATTATTCGTCAAGGACCAATTGGTGCTCTAATCGAATTACTAAAAATGATGCTTTTTAGTGCCAAAGGAAAACCGCGTGCAAGCGAAAGATCTAGTAGTCATCTTCAGGAGAGTTCCGCCATAAAATGTATTGTAAAAAACATTATTCAAATAGCACCGGTCAACGCTATTTTGAATGTGCGAAAGAGAATGAGAATTGTATTGTGGGACCTGCCATTAAAATATCATTTAAAAAATAGCCTGTTGAAGTGTGAGAGGACCCGTCAAATATGACTCCCAATTTCGTTGTAATGCTCCAATCAAAAGATCTACTCTCTGACGTTAGCTTAATTCTGAATCGGCTATCGGAATATTTGCTGGTATATCCAGTTAGTGCAATCTATTGTTCAGCTTGGTTGATTGACAGTAATCGAAGGTATGACAATCGCAACAAGAAAGGCAGTAAAATATGTAATAAAACATGTATACGAGATTTTAATGTGAGCTTACTAGCTTGACCTGAGACAAATTCATTTTGTCCTATAGCAATTATAATGGTAGTTCATTTTGTTTTTTTAAGTTGAAGTTAGCATACTAGTTGATTGTTAATAAAGTGAAACTGTGAGGCACTATCAATAATGGCCTATAATGGAATAAATTTTCCATATCTAATCTGAAGCAAAATTACAGCAGTGAATATATGGAGAAGATGTTGAAACTAAAGCTGACGTAGGCATGGGTTGCAGCTGAGGGACGACCCATTTGTTGACGAAAACTGTACAACCGCTTGAGACGTATGACAAACATAACTTACAAGAGCCTACCTGGCAGTTGCGAACAATATGACATTTACAGAGGCAATTAAGACGTTTTTCTTCCTGATATCGATCATTGGGATCAAGATTTAAAAACTGTTCACATCCGTTTATGTGCCTGAAAGTTTGTTCGTATAATTAAACTCATTCACTTTCAATGACCGGATTGTTTCCAACGCAACATCCTTCAGACTTGAGTGTAGGTACTACAGATTTTCCACATTATTCAGGTCATTATTTTGGCCAACAAATAGAGCAAAGACCAGATCCAGCTACACGTCGGTAATTAAGTTCCTCAAGTAACAACTGAACCTCAATGAAATGCTTTATGAATGTTTCACGAACAAAGTATTCAATTTTATTTGGGTTTTCATTTCCAAAATTCGCCTGAATAAATTCAAAACTATGTTCAACTCGATCTACGTGAATGGAGAAACAGTCTTTCGAACTGCGGTTATAAATTAAAGAAAAACCAAATGTGAGCGATCTGGCAGCCTGACTGTTCACAACAGTACCCCTATCGGTGTGATCGACCTCCCAACCTGATGTGCTTCTACTCTAGCCAACACTTTTTTTTTACTGTGATACAAAATCTTGTGTAAAATGTAATGTTTCCTGTGTAATCTAAAATTTAATGTATGCTGTATTATCGAAATATATCCAAAGTCTCATATATGCTATGTTATCGAATTGACATCACATTGGGGTCACCAAAAAATATTGTGACTAGCAGGCCTTTTAGCTACTCTTCGATTGTTACCCTTCGATTGTTCATAAGAAATAAATAAAAAAATAAACTAAAAATATGTTATTATGAGGGTTGCTTTTTAAGTCTTGAGACAAATAATAACAAATATGTATCATTGAAAATGACTTTATTGTTTTTCAAAATATTCTCCTTGAAGATCAATGCACGTTTGCATGCGATTGAAACAATTTTCGAAGCACTTTTTCCACTCGGAATAAGGTATATCCAAAACATATTTTTGAATGCATCAAACGCTTCTTTAGGCGTCGAAAAACGTTGACCTCGCAATTTATTTTTGGTGTGCGGAATAAAATGAAGTTATTGGGTGCCAAATCTGGACTATAGGGCGGATGACCTATCAATTCGACGTTTTGAGTGTTTAAAAAGTCAATTGTTTGAGCCGATGTGTGAGAGCTCGCATTGTCGTGGTGGAAAATGATTCGTCCCCTGCGGTTGAGTTTTCTTATTTTTTCGAACACTTCTGGCAAACAAATGGGGGTGTACCATACAGAATTAACTGTTCTACGTTTCTTTAATGGCACGGTGGCGACATGTCCGGTTATTCCCAAAAAAAACAGGCGAAGTGCTTCGTGCGCAAACAACTTTTGTTGGGTTTGGCTCATCAGTCGACTGCTGTTTAGTTTCAAGCTCATATGCATAGATCCATGATTCATCGCCTGTCATGATCTTATAGACGTCTTTTGAATCACCGCGATTGAATTTTTTCAACTTTTCTTTCCATCAATCGACACGAGCCTTTTTTTTGGCGCAATTGTCAAATTATGCTGTATCCAACGCGCACAAATATTTTTAATGGCTAAATGTTCATGCAATATTGAATGGATTGAAGTGGAACTAATGTGCGGATGCCTCTATCTCACGATATGTCACATGACGATCTTGTATTATCAGTTCATGCGCTGCATCGATGTTTTGTGGCACAACAACCGATTTTGGACGACATCTACGAAATTCGTCCTGGAGAAAACTGCGACCACGATTGAGTACAGAAAACCAGCGAAACACGGTGGTCCTGGATGGTGCTTCATCACGAAAAGTCGAAGCGAGTTGATCGGCACATTCTTTTTGAGTTAATTCACGTCGAAAATCATAAAAAATCAATGCACGAAAATGTTCACGATTTATTTCCATTTTTTAGCCGAAACGAATTTTTCAAGTCACTGTAAACAATACAAACAGCACTCGTATGACAAAACGTTCTGAGTACATTTATCATTAAAAACGACAAGCTTTACGATACCAACGTCAGATTTGACATATCAACATTGGTGTTTCCATATCTCAAGACTTAACCAGCAACCTACGTATAAGTAACAACAATGAATAGGCAAACAGACATCTAATGAAAACGAAAGTAAACAAATACAGGCAGACTCAAAACAATGTAAGAAAAGATGTTAGGTAATATTTGCCAAATAATGTGAAAAGACTGTTTTTAGACAATTCTTATGAAAAATTGTAAAGAGACATGTTAAACAGAAACAATGATGACATAAACGAACAAATCAAAATGTTAGATAACGACAATTTTGAAAGTTAAATTTTACTAATAGTTTATGAACTAAATGAACTGACGATTGGGGCAAATGTTAGTTTCCTGAATAAGAAATACCTTGAAGATATTTGTTAAGAACATTATGTTTCACCAAAAAGACCCGAAGTACTTCACACCAAAACTGAAATGGTCCTTAGCTTAAATATCGCTTAACCTTTCAACTGCAACTCAAGAAGATTATCATATTCTGAGAAGGTAGAATTACAAATGACTTTGGATGAATACTTGGCAAAAGGCTACATACCAAATAGCAAGTCAGAATTTGTATTACCCATCGTACTTGTAAAAAATAAAACTTGTGAAACAAGAATGTGTTTCGATTACCGCAAATTAAACAAAGTAACTGCTAAAGTCAATTACCCGATTTCGCTTATAGACGATATTTTAGACAAGTTGGCCAATAATAAGTTGTATTCAAAACTTGATCTGAAGAATAGCTTTTTCCATGTTGTCATCCACGAAGAATCAGTAAAGTACACCGCGTTCACTACACCTTTAGGTCAGTTCGAATTTCTAAGAATGCCATTTGGCTTACGCAACCTGTCGTCAACGATTCAAGGATTTTTTAATAAAATTTTTGCCGATATGATTATGGCGGGAAATGTTAAAATTTATCTTGATGATATATAATGATAGCAGCGGAAGAATTATACGAAAGAAAATTTTTAAAAGGCTTGTAGGCAATAATTTAGAACTTTGACTTGACAAGTGTGAATTCTTACAGAACGAAGTTAAATACTTGGACTATACTATAACTGGTGAGGGAATCACAGCAGACGTGAAACGCCTAGAAGCGATTGAAAATTTCCACATTCCCTCTAAAATTCATGACATGCAAAGTTTCATCGGATTATGTTCATACTTCTGATATTTCATCAAAGATATCTTAATCGTTGCCAAACCAATTCCTGATCTGACAAAAAAAGACAAAAAATTCATCTTCGGACCAAAATGTTTCAATACACTAAAACGTAAGTTAATTGACTCAATGAAACTTGCTTCTTATGAACCGAGAGATGAAACCGAACTTCACTGTGATGCAAGTGCCCTTGGGTTTGGTGCTATCCTGTTGAAAGAAAAGCAGTTTGTTTCACACAGTTTTTTACTAATCAATAAGAACGACCGCGCCCGAGTCAAAGCACTCGTATCATAGTTTTGTGTTAGAAACGTTAACGATTATATTATCCGATTTTGCTGCTCTACAGCCTTTTTTTTAAAGCAGTAGCAATCGTTGATGCAGCTTTTGAAAACTACGTCAATATTCATATCGATACAGCAGACCAGAGACAGCAAATCCGAAAAATATATTCTTAGTGTTCTGGCAAGTTATGGCGTTCAGGCTAAACCAGGCATTTCTGAATCAGAGAACGATGAAAGTTCATGGTGAACGAATTTCTTCAACAATTGACGTATTTCGAACCTTTGTTGAGATGTTAAATTATAATAATAATTTGATTTGATTTGAAAAAATTTAAAGAAAAGTGGAAAAAATATAATTTCTGTATAATAAAGTTTCTATATAATGAAATAATCTTCTGGTCCCGTGCGAATTCACTATAGCGAAGTTCGATAGTATAAAGTAAAGTCGAAATCCAAGATTGTTTGGATACGGAAAACTTTTAAAACATGCAACGAACGTTTTCCTGAGAACCTTAATATGATATTACAGTTCTGTAACCTTAATGAATAATAACTTAACTTTATTTGTTGGCAACGATAGCAATAGCAGCAACAAAAGGAGTACTGAAAAAGCATTTTGTGTTGTTTTTTCGTTCCGCAGTCAGCACAAGAAACAGTTTCCGAAAAAAAATATGTTGCTATTGCTGCCGTCATTGCTTATGTCTATCTTGCTGTCAAGCATAACGTTGTTGTTTTCAACACACTATTGTTGTTGTTGTTGTATTTTTGGTTGTATTTACGTCTGCCCCTCTTCCCCACAAACTAGTACAACAGTGAACACAACGCAGCTTCTGTGCTTTTCTCGTTTTCCTTCCATCGTTCATTCTCTGCGCATACCATAAAATTCATATAAATGCGTAGACTTGTTGTTGTACGACACACAAGCTGGTTCTTCGCAATTTGTTGTTGTCAAGAAATGCACAACATAAACTTTACTTATATATTTATTCCGATTTCAATACAAAAAGTTTTCTTTTATATTTTTGTAGTTAGTCTATAGCACGCACAACAGAATACAAATCAGCCAAATAGGACAAGCCATACGTTTAAAAAGAAAAGCTTTTTTTTCAATTTTGGAACCTTTTTTAAAGGCCCCTACCCCCTACCCCCTTGATGACATGATATGGATTTAATTTTACAGGAATTAGCACATTTTATATTTTCAGACTATATAAATTACTTGGCGCTACAGCTTTGAGTCACAAGATGTATTGAAATGAAATGCGAAAGTAAAAAGTTTAACAACGAAAGAAATCAAAGCTGAATTGTATGAAGTTGAACATCTCTCGGGACGACTAGTGGAGAAAATCATTCTGAATGATTGTCGAAATAAAATGTTCGAAAAGTTGAGTCCACAGGCCTATCGTATGATAAGTGGTTTCAATTTCGCATGGAAAATTGGGTATCACGTTTGCTCTCAGTAGAGAATAGACATAATCATGTGATCGACTCTAAAGCTGTCTTGGCGCTGTTCCCTCGCAATCCTGACGAGTTTCTGTGCCGATATATAATTGTAGGCGAAACATAGATCATCACTATACTCCAGAAACAAAGGAACAGTCAGAACACTGGAGTTTTGAAGGTAAACGGGCTCTGAAAAAGGTCATATTGGCCGCAAGGTGATGATGAACGTGTGTACAGATAGAATGAGATTATATTGAATAAAAAAAGGTTTTCCTTTTTCTAGAAATTAGATTAAAAATGCTCAAAATACAACAACAACAATATGCGTAAACATTTGATGTGTGTATACTCTTTGGCTATGTATTTGTTTAAGTAAAGTTGATTGATTGCTTTTTATTATAGTGCATTTACACCGAGCCGAATCGATTCAATGTTGAATCCACTATTGAATCAGACAACAACCACAAGAAAAAATGTTAGTTTTTGTTGTAAAATGGCAGAGCGTACATCCACAACCCTGATAAGTTCATCTTTTCCAGGTACACAATTGATAAAATAGGATTCGAGAATACCTAATCGACACCTTAGCTCAGAGTTTGGGAGGGTTGTGCCTTCTCCATGTGCATGAACGTCCACAATGTTTTTAATTCGCATTATACTTTTGCGAATGTGATAACGTTGTTGTTTCAATTCCTTTACTGACATTGTTGATAGTACTTTGGTTGTAATAGCAAGTTGAGATATTTTT
This sequence comes from Amiota albilabris, assembly GCA_037040105.1. Classification (NCBI taxonomy): domain Eukaryota; kingdom Metazoa; phylum Arthropoda; class Insecta; order Diptera; family Drosophilidae; genus Amiota; species Amiota albilabris. Next base: position 2,304 of record JBANCV010000634.1, on the reverse strand, counting down.
TTTGTTGTTTTTATTGTTTATTGATGAGTTTGTGAATCACCTAATTTCTAATTTTGGACTAACAAAAAGGTTTCAATTCTTAGATACTATATACATATTTACCCTTCCCACAAGTGATAGAAGGGTTTTCCAATTCACTACGGACTTCTAACTTAAATGAAGGCTGAACGATCATTGCGACGGAGGCAAGATGAATTTCTTGTAAGAACAGGAGCTCTTATCCCCATATATACGTACCTGCTTCGAACACTCATCTTTTACAAGAAGTACATTAAGATCCTTGTGAATATCTACATTTCTGATATACCATGGAGCGCCTGTTACTGTCCTGAGAATTTTAGATTGAGCGCTTTGAATATTCTCAACATTACTTGCGCTTACGGTGCCCCAGAATTCTGTACCATATGTACAAATTTGTTTAATGATGGAGTTATACAAAAAACCCTGATTAGCCAGTGGAAACTTCGTTCTCTAAGATTCATTTGCACTTTTTAAATGCAATGTACTTCCTTCATGTTAGACGCTTATGTGAACAATAAGATAGGTTACATCCTGAGTTTGAGGAATTGTTGCTCCATTTAAAATAACTGTATCAAAGGTCTTACGGTTTAGTGTAAAAGTGACGTATTTACATTTTTGTTCGTTAGCTTTAATCCTCCGGTTAGATAACCACTCTTGAATTATTATTAGGTGATTGGCCAGGTCTGATGAAGCTTTGTCTGGGCAGCGATTTCAGCTGATTACAGCTGTGTCATCGGCGAACGGTGAGGTGATAATGGTATAATTCATTGGTATATCTGCAGTATATAATATATACAAAATTGGGCCAAGAACACTTCCGTGCGAAACGCCGGTGTTACTATAATATACGTTTGTTGTAGAATTCTTGTGTCTCACTGCAAAAACTCGATGCCTGATACAAGACTAAAGAATTTTGTGTGAGTTTCAGGGAAGCAGACAATTTATTTTATTTATTAAGCATTCATGCCAGACTCGGTCGAAAGTTTGAGCTGCATCAAGAAATAAGTAGATTTTGAATATTGTAACGATGGAGTAATTTCAAATTTTTTTGCTGCCTTTTTTCAGGGTAATTACACAAATTTTTGTAATACTAGTGATACTCAAGACCCATATCACATCCCTCAATTAAACCAATTTAACATGCCAGCTATCGATAATAATCAGTATTACAATATTTAAAATTAACATGTTTACCGGGTCCAGACGATGTACCTTGATATGTCTGCAAACTGTTTGACTTATTTTTGAATACCTCTGCTTTACCTTATATTTGGAAACAGTCCTTCATCATCGCAATAGCTAAACTTTGCGCTATCCCAAAATTATTTGAACATATTATCACTGATCAAGTGCAGCATTTCGTCCTTCTATTGTTAAGTACCTCACAACACGGATTCACCAAGAAGCGTTCAATTACAACTAACTTATTAGAATTTACTTCATTGGTCAATTGTAGTTTCTCTCAAAAACATCAAATGGATGTCACATACACAGACTTTAGAAAAGCTTTTGACAGTGTCTGTCACATCTTACTTCTCAAGAAATTAAATAACATTGGTTTCTTTCTTCTATTAATAAAGCTAGCTAGTAGTAGAACGACTCTTACGTGCTTACACAATTCAATTGTTGGCAATTCTTCTGCTCAGCTAATATCCAATCTTTTAACTGAGCTTAGCATATTACTCTTATATTAACTTTTTATAATTAAAATATAGTTTTAAAGTTTTAATTCTAAGATATATGTAAATTATTGTAGTGCATGCTTAGTTTATGTGGCTGGTGACATTAGGTCTGTAGCCACGGAGTGGTTAAACAAAAAAAAAAAAGGTGAATCCAGATCTACGAGTGTTTTCAGTGCATTTTGAGCTTTCCAGAGTGGAAATTTGGATATACCATATATCTCCTTTGTACCTCAACTATTTTACTACTGAGTGCTTTCTTTCAGTTTTTTGTTGCAATATTCAGTCTTTCTTTAGCAGTTGGGGATCTGGACTGTTGCCAATCACGTCTTAAACGTCATTTGGTGGCAACTAGTTCTTCGATATCCCTATTTGAGATATAGTTTCTGCTACAGTGAAGTAAAATATTCTTGGGTATTGATAAAGAAGCTGCAGCAACCAGTATCGAGTTTATTTGATATACTGATTTGTCAATGTCATTTCCAGAATTGATTGTAGTCGTGATGTCAATGTGAGGTCTTATATAATGCGTTTCAGGGTTATAAGGTCAAACGATTTTTTTTAAATATTTTATAAAGGAATGACCGAATGCTAACACAATGTT
>JBANCV010000633.1:10489-30293 GCA_037040105.1 Amiota albilabris | reverse complement strand
CCTACCGACTAAAAATCCCCCTATCGCCTCAAATCCCGTTAATCCCTACGGCACCACCAAAGTATTCCTTCGTAGGGGAATTACATAGATTTGTCTGTGCATATCTGTCTATATGTCTTTATATTGTATTCCAAAAATTGTATTCTTAATATTACTAAGACTTTTTTAAATAATGTCATATTGACGTCCCAAGACTTCACCATCATCTATGAAGAACTTTTAAGTTGCACAAATATATTACATGAATCTTTAGTTAGAACACCAATAAGTCGAAATTGGAAAAACTAGAATGCGAATCTTATGGCTTATATTTCAAATGGTGGGAGGGATGATAAGGCTACCATAACAACCGAACACTCGAATGGATTTCAGGACACGAAGAAATAAAACAGCTGACTACCTAGTTTAGCATGGGGCTAAACAATACTTCCGATTAGTTCCGAGTCATTCTTTGGCCTAACCAATGTCTACTTAACAGAACAATGACAATAAAATTTAGACAGTAAATCGGGTTTGTACATGATATAGTTTTCATCGTCCTCTCAACAATAGTTTTAGCTGGGCATAGGACTTCATCTCTCTATACTGTACTGTGTTATTATTGTTTTATTTTTTTTTGTGTGAAAATTATGCAACTTTTAATGAAATCAATACTTATGTTTTTTTTTTTTGATTATTCATTGCTTTGCAATTGTTTATATTTAATGATTAAATCATTTCCACTTTTTTTTTCATAAGTTCTGTTATGTTGATTATCAAGAGCGAAACATGACTAATCATAAAGTTTTCCATCTGAGTTGTGTTAAAATGAGTTATATGTAATTGTTTTGTTTTTAATGTTTTTTATTGTTATTGTTTTCAATGTATGTGATTTATTTATTAAAATGTAAATATTTACTACAAAATTCGCAGAATTCATTTTTTTATTTTTATTTTATAAACATTTACGTGAATCCCAAATATTTTATTGTATTTATTGAATAAATTATTGAATTAATTTAATTTGTTTTAATATACAATATAATAATTAATAACCACATAAAAAATTACAGTATACGTATGTTCTTATTTCGAATGTATATTTTTATCTATTTTTAAGATCTTTATTCTATAATAAAACAAATTTTTGGGGGTTTTAGTTTGAATATTTTTGGTACTTTACTTTTCTTTAAGTAGACTAAACCACTTTCTTATAAAAGCAAATATGGTTATTTAAGAAGAGTAGCAGTAAAATCATTTGAACTTTGAAACTTGAACTAAAGAAAAGTATTATGTGTATACAAAAATTGCCTTAAAATAATTCCATTCATTAATTTTTGATATATATGAATCGATATCAAAACTTGTTTTAATTTCATTTCACCTTCAAATGCTATATGTATCAGTCACTATGCAACTTTTTCCGTCAAGATATAAGAACTTATGTTTGGCGGGATTATAAAAACAGTCTAATTTCTTTTTCCAACTTAGTTTTTGTTTTCTTTGGCTTCAAATAAAAATATGTTAATATTTTATCATTAAAAAGCTAAATAAAAGTTATTATTTGGAAGTTCTAAGTATAGAGTCACACACTGATAAGGGTATCCATTCTATTATCGATTCATAAAATGCATCCATCTTATATAGACTTGGTTTTAGATATTGAGAGCCTATTTGTTGGCTTACCACATACCATCGTTGCTTTACTTGGAATAATTGAAAACTTTTAAATTTCTTTTACGTTCTTATTCTTTCCAGATTATTACAAGATAGTGATTATGTTACATTGTTTGCTTTTGTTTTGATATTCTTTCAATTCTACGCTAAATTTTCGTATCAATTAATAGTGATCACAATTTTCTTATCAGTTAAGCGAAGCATTTAAATAACTTATTATTATTGTTTTTGGAATTACAACAATATTTTTTTTCTCTCGTAAAGACAATAAAATTACCTTTCAGAAACATTATATTTCTGGCTGATATCTGCATTAGCACTGAAAAGATCTTATGTTAAATATTGCAAACGCGTATAAAATCATGCCGTACGAATTAATAGTCGTCGGGGCTCGTATAAGCCCATGTTTCCAACTTTCCTTAGACAGTTCCAATAACCTCTTATGACAATGCTTAAGTTGGAATTAAATTGTTTTTTTTTTTTTTATTCAAATGGAATTTGAACTTTAAGAAAAACAAAGAGAAATGTTTGATGCCACTTTTGTGCATGCCTAAGGCAAAACTACAAAAGGTGTTTTATTTAAAAAGTTGAAGATAAATTTACATTAATAAAAGTTATGTCTTTGTTAATATAGTGTAAAATAACCATAGGTGTAGAAGTTGATGAAAGTGTAATAAAATTAATTTAATTAATTAAAGTACTTTATATTTTTGGTATATCATAGTAGTAAAACATTTTAGGTTTGCAATAAAAGTGCCACGCCAGCTAAAGTCCATTTTCCAGGTTTATCTTTTGTCTTTAGATTAAAAGTCCAAACATAGGTTGGTCCACGTGTACGTGTCTTATATACAGGGCACTCATACATATTTCGTAAGTCCTGCTTGTCTTGTGTAATGGCCTAAAAATAAATAAAAAAAAAAAAAAATTAAATACACGAATTTTCAAACAAATCAAGAACAAACACACAATTTGGCTTCAACAAAGCCTATATACATTACTTAATAAAAATGTTTCCATCATAATTTGATTATAGATTCAATAGTTATACATTTTTAATAGACTCCTCCTATCGAATAATTTATTTATGAAATTATGAGTTCTTGCTTACAATTTAAATCATTTCTAAGAACGTCTTTGCAAGCTATTTAGCCTAATCTGATAAATCCTACGTGAAAACTTCAATTTGGCTTTAGTAGTCAAAATTTTGGTACAATAAAGACATATTCTTTCTGCATTTAAATTGAATTGAAAGACTTGAAGGACACATTTAATGGTTTTGTTTACAATATATAAGTAGTAGATAAGTCTTCTAGGAGGCTCAACTGCTGAAGTTTACTTTGAAAACCTGTAATCAACGAAACTTCACTTTATAGGGTTTCCGAACTACATACGCTGTAAGAGTTTAGGTTACAAACCTCATACTTAAATGACAATACTTTCTCAATACTCATATGTGAAGTGTATTAAAATACAAAAAAAGTAGCGTTAAATTTAAGATAAAAGATTTATGCGAACAATTCGCGCGATTCTATTTTAAAATTCAAATTGATTTCAAAAAGATGCTATGCGATGCTGTGTAGCAGCAACAGCGTCAAACACCACAGACGCCATAAATCCGCACGTTTATTGATGAAAGATGCGGCATGACAAATGCTGATTTTAAGATGACGCGTCGTTAACGCTGGCGCCGGCGCCATTATCACCTCAAACCGAAAATACTCGTATATTTATAAATGTTAATTTGTGTATTTTTCAAACATTTATTCTGTGTCATAAGACAATTCATCAACGACAATCAAACAAATTTGCAACTTACCCGTATATTGATTACTGGCATCGGTGGATAGAGTTCTTTAAGTCGCGATTCCATGATGATGCCCTGCTGTAAATCCCACCTGGCGCCTTCCATAAATATACCATGCACGTAGGCGCCTTCGCGTGGTGCCGTACTGTATAATTAAAGAATTTGTGCTATTAATAAACAATTAAACACGATTTGATTGTTTATGTTCTCTATCCTATTCTATTATTGCATATTATTATTACTACGAGTATTAATCATTTATATAATAATTCATTCATTGTCAATTGTCTGTTTATTGAATGGGCGTCAGTTAAGGTGTTGCTGACGCGTTAACAACTTTAATAGATCGGATCATAATCGATTATACACGAGGAGTTCATATCGCCTCGACGTCGCCAAGAGAATGGAGGCGCCACTTAATATGGATATTGTTTTGATCAAAAACAATTGTTAAATCATTTCCAACTAATTGTTTATTGTTAGACAATTGTTTTGCTTCTACAATTACTTTGCTTTAGATAACCAAATTAGTTATTGTATTCTCTCGAAGTATATCGGTTTCATCTAATACTAATTTTGATGTATTATAAAGATGATATGATTAATCTATTAACGTTGTTGATCTGTTTATAACGTAAAGTTAGTTACATTTATTTCACCCAGATATAGAGAGTCTTCACGACCTGACGAACCATGAAGTAGAAATTTATTATGTGTTAAACGCTCTATTAAGGCAGATCCCCCAATGGCAGGTTTGTCAAAATACATAGTTCTTTAATGGTCATGGTTTCCCAAGAAAGTAGATCCATAAAGGTTGATCTTTTAATTTCAGTGAATTTAACTTATGTATATTTTTAATTTGATCTCAGAAAAACATTTTAGGATAGGAATGAAAGACTGCTTCACTTGAGATGGATTTTACCCGGAGGGCTGATGATATACAAGTATACATATGTATGTCTAATATATGGGTGCATACATTTTTGTCTAGGAACTCAGATGTGTGCGATTGAGCTTGGTTAAGATCTACCATCACGTTACTTAATGACTGGTTAATAGAAAAAGACTAATCTGAACTGAGCTTGTTGGCCAAATATTCATCCATCTTAGCGATACTATACGAAAATGCAAGTATGACAAAGATTTTATCTAGATTTTTCCTGAATAAACTGAAATATACGTAATTTGTACAATAATTGAACTTGGAAAATTGCCTTTTAAAAATCAGAATCAATTCACTATCATTTTGTGGCAAATGGATACTCATCAAATTGTCGGCAGAGCGAATTGGTGGTGCTTTCCAGAAATTATCATATGCAAAATGTTTTTTGTATCTTCATACTTGTGTTGTACAATAGTTGCTCAGCCATAATATATAAAGAAAGGTCAGCTAGTGGGTCAATTCAATTTGCAATGTGTCAATAATGTATACGGAATACATGGGGCACATTATAAGTATTATATGATGAGTGGAGTAAGTTTTGGTGCTGAAATCAGTGCAAAAAGCAATTGAAATTGTGTAATTTTTTATCGTAAACATACGTAAAGTCTTCCTTTTGTTTCTTCGTAACATCGCATTGCAGGCACATCTTGTCCAAAGGCAGTTCATTACGACGCGCAGTGCTTTGCATGATTGCAGTCAATAAAGATTGTGGATTAAAGAAACCAGCCAACCATACGCAAGAAGGTAACTGAAATCATAAGAGATCAATTTAAGAAGTATTTTTTGAAATTATAAAGTTAATTTCCTAACCACAAAATCAGTGGACCAAGTCTCAAGTTCACGCAGCCGCAAACACAAATCAATAAACCAATTGTTTAAGCCCAATAATGAAGGATAGGCACGCTGCGTCCAAACAGGTGGTACTTGATCAAGAAACAGCGAATTTTCCAGCACTTCCATATCGGATGTGATCGTCAGTTCGCCCTTCAGGCCCAGGTCCAACTCTTTTAGACTACGTTTCATTTCACTAGTCAAGTAATTCATACGTTCGCATTCTTGGAATGCCACTATCACATATGGGGTGCGTTCCTCAACTTTATTCATGATTTCCACCATGTTAAATTCTTCAGGTAATTTTTCAATAATCTCATCGACAATTTGTTTTACTTTGTCTTCTCGTGTAACTGTTGCACCACCACCGGCGCCCGCATCCCTCGGTTGCATTTCGAAAACCGTCCGGAAGATGTTTTCGGCGCGTGTGGTAAGAAAACCAATCTCAGCATTTGGATGCAGGCCATATAAGTATGGTGATTCTGCGGGCATCGTTTCATCTACATATGAATGATAGCCTAAGTAATCGGTATTGGGTGGAGCTGGAAAAGCCGGTGCCAAAAATAGTTCACCATCCACCAAATCCGGCTGCATGTATTCCTCCAAGTAGGTTATGCATAAGCGACGATCCCAATCGTCTGTTATATGACCACCATACATGATCTCACCAAATAGGTAACGTAAGTCCTCCCAGGGGACTTTTGCATTAGCTTCCAGGTAATTGTAAAGTACCGAAACACTGATATTTAAATCGCCCACATTGAATGGATAAATCTTGTTCCAGCCTTGTGGGCCAAACTTGCGTCGTTCCGCGACGACTGCATGGAAATAGCAAAGTGAAAATAGAATAGCCTTAAATTCGGCCTCTTTGCCGGACATCTCTAGTGTTTCTTGGGTGAAGTTATCGAGTGCTTTGTGTAGATTGGCTAACATGCCAGTAGGAGGCTCATTAGTAATCTTAATAGATGATTCTAGTATGCCCTAAAAAATAAAATTACAAACTTAAAATGAGAATATAAATGCACATTCAATTAACTTACTTGTGGTATTATATGTGCTGACGGTGTTGATGCTGGTTCAGCGCTTAAAAACATTCGATAGTCGGGATGTGAACCCTCTGCATAGTATTCCAATTTCTTTTCTAGCACTGGTAACCATTTACGCACCAAATGTATGTTTTGTAAAACGACCCAATGTCCATTCTTTGCAGCTGTATCCATTGCAGCTTCAGCAATAGCTTCTTGTCCTTGACCCAACGAAACATTATGAAAATTACCTAGATCCATTGTAAAGTCCATTTGTTTGCCTAAAGCTTCAACATCTTTCAAGGGGTTAACACCAGGGGAGAGTATGAAAAAGATGGGTGTTGACGGACTTGCTTCCTCATAGGACTTTGCAAATTCCATTGCGCGACTCTCGACATATTTTGAACCAAGTTTTTCCTCAATGAAGTCCCTATAAAGAGAGTTTATTATTAGTTCCATCTATATTAATTGTAGCTTCTGGGGTTATGCTAACGCTAAAGCATAAGTCATCCGATCAGGTCTTAAAGCTCTGATCATGCACAAACGTTGTAATGCCGTCTTATTTTTCCATTCCTGTGGAAATTTCTCCTTTTCTGGCAGCTCAGACTCTACAAGTTTCTTCCAGCGCTTCGAGGACGTTTCAATATCACGATCTAAATTACGAAATTCATCTTTGGACGCCAGACTGCATATTCCGCCCCACGATTGATTTGACAAAAAGTCAACAGGACTTGTCACATGCGGTTTGATCGGAAAGCGGAGTAAGAAGTCAAGTTCCGCCGATGTTATCTCTTCATTCATTAAAAGTATCTAAATGTAAGCAAAGAAAATATTCAGTTATAAGAATCAAATGTAAAGCTTATTTTCTACTTGAAATGTCATTTGTGATGCAAAGATCAATTTATCACATTCAAAGAGTCCCCTTGATGTATATTGGAACACGGAATACGTTATGCAGTCAATAAGATTAGATACTCGTAAGTTCAAGGATTCACCAGGCTCAGCCTTGGCTATAGCTTTCTGAAATACTACGCTGAAAGCCTGTAATTAAGAAAGTTTTATTAAATCAATGTCCGTTAATATTTCTAGATTATTTACTTTTAAAGAAAATTGATAAATTGGATTTATTGTGTTTAACTCGTTGAGTATAAAATAAAGTAAACTTGCTCGTGCTGCTGCCGGTCGATAATATTCACGAGCTTTATCAATCTCCTTAGATGTTATTTTAGCCTCTGCCACTTTTTGTTCAATTTCCGATGCTGTACTCTTTGTTGTCTCCAAATTCTCTACCAAAGCTGTGTCACCCAATATATTCTCTCCAGCTGATGATAGACGTGACAGTAGATCATCTTCAAGTTTCTTAAGCATGATCTTAAAATCATTTTGTTGTTTTGTTAATTCTGCCTTTAAGTCCTCCAAATCGGGACGCTCGGCCTTTACAACTTCAGCTAGTAATTGATCTTCAAGGCCATCTCGTGTCACTGTAAAATTAATTAAAGTGGTTTGTGCCTGCATCTCGGGTTTATAATGGGGATTGGCAAGTTTAGTGTGAAGTATCAATCTAAAATTGGAATTATATTCCACTTCTTTGTCACCGATTTTGATTGCTCTGTAAAATGAAAAAGAAGTTAATTTAACTGCAAGTACTTAATATGCTTTATCCTCATACTTACTTCCCCTTTTTGATGAGATTACGACCAAGTAATGAGTCCAAGACAGGATCAAGATTTTCATCAATATTTTCTATCAGTACTGTACTACCAACATTAATGGCTTTCTCTATAATTTCCAAATAACTTCGTTGACCCAAACGAATTACTTTTAATTCTTCTCCGTACTTTTGTTTTATCCACTTGACACCCTGAAGCTGTGGATCAATCATTAGAGGCCAACGATCTGAGTTTGATAATATTGTGGCATTTTCCGTTGACATGCGATCGCTAGGCAAACCTTCATTAGTCCAGATAGCAATTGTCGTATCATCTGTGAGTAGTGATAATGGATCTAGATTTTCCGTTGTCGGAATGGGAGGATCGATGCTTTTCAGGAATGGTGTCCACATTTTTTGCAACAAATCAATGCGAAATTGTTTGGTAAAACAACCCACATAAGATATGAAGGCCGTTATTAACAAGATATCACCTGGTAGAGTGATTCCTTGCTTAACAAAACTAGATGGAAATATTTCTTTTAAAGAGATTTAATAGAATGGAAGGAGATTAAATTTACTTGTTAACAGCTTCTGCCCATCGGATATTTTCACTCGCCAAGCCACCTACTAAACGATTTGCCAGAGCAATGGTCGCTTGAGTAGCATCTGCTTCTTGCTGACATCGTAATTTATCAGCAGTAGCTTTCTCAAAATCAGCAGTCAATTTGGCCAATTGCTCCTCAAGGCTCTACAGTTGGAATGCTTGGAAATATCTTTTCAATGATTGAACATTTAATAGAAAACTTACTGTGACCTTCCGCTTAATACCCGCGAGTTTTTCCTGGGCTGCTGCTAACTCTGCATTTGCTGCCGCTAACGCCTTCCGCTTTGGCTCTACATCGCAGAAAACTTCATAGAACTTAATTATGTTAATAACCCAAGCACAGAGACCGGCTGCAGCGCCTGACTTAGAACGTACAAACTCCGGCTCGAACTCGGGATCTTTAAGATAGGGTTGAATTGCTTTTATAATTTCCGGGTGTATATTTTCTTTATCATATGTGATTAAAGAATCTAAAAATGAATCAACTTTAGCCATGGATATTTTTGCAGCCTTCCATGAACGATCCTTGGGTAATTTGCCTCCTGGCGCCAACAATACCATGACAGCGGCAGTAACATTCGTTACAGCACCTGGTGGTGAGCCAAACGATTTGAGTTCGGTTAAGTTTGCTTTGTTTAATGTGTTTAAGGCTTCTTGAGCTGCTAATAAGGCGGGTTCTGCCTTTAAAAGATCTTCTTCGCAATCTTTTTGCTTCTTCGTGACCTCATCGGCAATGAGTGCCACTTTCATTTCCTCTTCATCGGCTATGGCCTTTTCTGTTTGAACCTTTTCTGTCTCGATGCCAACGATTTCAATAAGCGCATCAGCAGCTTCATTCTTTTCCTTAAGTTCAACTTCTTGAACAGCAAGTTTCACTTTGAGATCAGCCACTTGCACCGCAGTGGATCGTAGCTTTTCCAAACCATTCTCCAAACGTTCAATTTTACTCTGTAAATCTTCATGCTTGTGGTTGAGTAACTTAAGATAGAGATTTATTTGTTCCAGATAGCTCTTTGGTGTTGTATAGTTGTAACGTCTCTCGTTCTGTAGATACACCTTGGATGTTGCATTAACCGAGGTATGCACATAAGCCATAAATTTGGCAACGGAATCACGATGTCCATCTGGCAGGACTTTATTGCGTGCCAGGAAATTCATGGCTACCGATATGAGTGCCTCCTGAGGCCATTCGTGGAACCAATTGATGGATGTTGCATTTATAATGGCGGGGAATTTTCTCGACCGAACACGCAATGTTGAACCCACTGGTGAAAAACACAGAACTATCTTTAGTTGTTTGCGCACACGATCGATGAAGAATTTCCAGCAGTTCTCCCGTGTATCAACCAGTCCCGCACCTTTGACCTCATTACGCACGCCTGCTATAATATTCTCGATTTCATCATCCGGGAATAGATCTGGAATCTCGCCAGTGGCTAACATATCATTAATTAAGACAAGAAAATCCTCATTCGGAATTTGGGCGTCTGTCATCAGAAACATTATACCGACATTTTTAAGACCTGCTTTCAAGTATAGCCCTGAAAACTCATTCTACAGAACACAATAACAATGAATTGAGTAAATCATATAAAAGCAACTAAAGTGTAAAGAGAAATGTCACCTTGAGATCATTTACTCCATAGCCTTTCTTAAGCTGTATCTGCACGACCTCCAAGCTGGATATGAAAGCTGCCAAACGCGCTAGAGATTGTTTGCCGCTGCCACCAACACCAACCAAAAGAGCACTGCCACGTGGCGATTCCAAAACACGATTAATCCTACATTAAAAATATAGATTAAAGATATGCATTTATTAAAATTTTTAAGTGTTGTTCCTTACCTGCATACGTGCATCATGGCATCTTCAAATAGCACCAGATTCATAGCAGCAACTAGATCATTGTACGATGACATTGCTTCCTGAAGGAGTTTGTGAAGCTCAGGCCAGCCCTTTATAGGCATGTACTTAGGATCACCAATTCCTCCAGCGAAATGACAATAGATATTCGGCTTATCAAATATCACGGACTCGTCAATTTCTTCGAAGGATTTCTTCACAATGTCATGCTGCATCTTTGTAAAACTATCGATGTCTTTGTCGTCCGTTAATTTATCTGAATACACGCGTTGTGTTTCATGTTGCCATAGACGTATGAGATCAGTAGAGCTAGTTAAACAATCCGTCGAACTGAAGAGCAGACCCTGCAATATATTGGACATACATTAATTAAACATTCTCTACAAATCCTGTTAGCAGTATTAAAGTACCTGAAAGACATTGCTTATGTCACGTAGATTGAAGATATAATGCGATTTTATAGCAGTTGGCAGAAAGATCTGCAAACATTTGTTGTGTATAGCCAGAGTTGCAGCAACTATATTCGGCGTCATGCGTGTCACAATTGGATTAAATTTTTGTTCAGCATTCGCAAAATGCTGGGACAGTATCGCAGAGTACATAGCTGTAGAAATCAATTCAATTAGATATTGCAATTTCTAAAAATATGATTGTTTTTACCTGTTATAGATTCTGCTCCGGGGAAACTAACAGCAAGTACGCAGAAATGACGCTGCAAGCGTGGATTTATAGTAAAACTTCCTGAAGTTGGATTCATGCAGGCGACATATTGACAATTGTGTATATCCTTCAGGGTCAATTTGTTGCGATCATACCAATGACCATAATCCAAGTGTTGGCGCATTAACGTGTGTGGTTGTACAGTACCATAGCAGTCCACTTCCGGCATATTCATATCGTCAATAAAGTAAATCAATGTCTTATTACCAGGCGGACCGTAATTGCGTCCTGCTTTCTTCTCAAGCGGCTTTTCCAGTATCTTTTGCAACATTTCGGATGTTGTATAAAAGTTAAATGGTATGGTGGTGACAGCGTAATTCTCTGAAAGCGATTGAAGCTTCTCGTTGACCAAAACTGTCTTGCCACAACCGGCGTTGCCTACCAACATAACCGGATGCTTCTTATCCATGAGAATATCGAGAAAGAATCGTAGGCGAATTGACTCGGAGGTGTGCACGATGACAGCTTGCAGTGGCAGGTCCGAATCCAGCTCGAATTTTGTTATTTTCTCAGTCCATGGCAAAAACTGTTTGGTTTCGCTATCCAAAAAGTAATCGAATACTGTGCCTCCTTAATTTATTATTATAATTAACCAAGGTTGAATGATTAATTTTCCTCTTTTTAACATAAAAGATTTCGTAATAATACTTACCCGCAGGGAACTTAACTGTTTTGAATTCATTTACCCACCATTTGCTGAACTCCACACGGTAATCAATGGCTTGATCCTGGAACATAGCTGACCCGAACGCCCAAATGCAAGCAAAAACGAAATATAGTTCATGCCATTCTTTTGGACAATCAGCTGGACAATTTGCTGGCGTTAGAAAGCAATCCAACAAGTGACATAACATTTGTATGTGCGCCATTTCAGCAACGGGCGTAATCTTCTTGAAACGCACGCGGATCGTTTCCAATGATGGCGGTATGTACTTATCAAACAACATGACCAAATTGGACTTTTCGGCTGGTACTTTTCGTGTTTCAACCCAACTTGTAACATAGCTGAAAAAATTCAATTTGTTACATTAAAATTATTTATTCAATGGCAAAATGACATAAACATACGGATTCCAACCCAAGTCCTGGGGATTGATATATAATATGCCCGCTCTGGATACTGTCGCTGGTGTTGCCGTTCTCAGGTTGGAGATCTCGAATAGCAAACGCATCGATGGCGTCAACGCAATGCGCTCATTACTGGCCAAAGTCAAGACTTTGTTATCGTCCATTACAGTGTTCAGACTCTCAATCCACATTGGATCGATGTCGCCATCGAGCACAATCCACTTGGGTTGATCGCCCGTTATGTTTGCTTGATCACGCATCAGCACCGAGAACAGCCCATCCTTCCATTCTCGTGTTGCCGGGTTGATAATGCCGAAGAGTTCATCATTGGTCACCGCTTTTGGATTCAAGTCATTGAAAAGGGGTTTCCTCTTGATGTTTTGATACGTGCGCAGCAGTGTCTTCCAGACTTGAGTTTTGCCAGTGCCTGCATTACCCACGATGAAAACGGAGTGACGCACCTCTAGCAATTCCTCTAACTGGACCACTTTAAGTATGAAGTTATCTTCTGGCTGCAATAGCAGATCCGACGCAGCTTGTTTAACAGTGCGCTCGAAATCCTGATCACGTTTACGTGGAACATCTAAGGCAGGAAACAAATCGCTTATAAGACCCATGAACACCGGCATATCATCAGTAACTATTTTCGGTATATTAAAGTCACGAAGGGCGCGCATTAGCACCTCTTCTTCAGGACGGCCCGGATCGCCTCGCTGTGATAAATATATTAATAAAAATATGTTTCAATTAATTTTATATTGTAAGTGTAACAAACCTTCAGGGAACCAGCTACCACCAAAACTGACTTAATAGCGCGCAGTCCCCAATCATAATGATCTTGTTTAGAGAGTAACTCTTTGCACAGCGTATACAGTGTGATAAACTTTCTTGCAAGAACGCGTGCATCCTGGAACCCTTCGGCGACAAGCATAATTTCGCAAATCAATTCAAAATCAGGTACAACCATAGCGCATGGTCGGAAAAGCGCTTTCAGATTCTCCGGTAGTTCTGTACGTCCAGCGTAGCCTGGATTCATGGTTATGAATATTCCAACTGTCGGTACACAGCTAATTATCTCTCCCATAAAGTTGAATTTGTCCTTTTTGTCCCTAATAGCATCTTGTACGGACTTAACTTGCACTGCAACCACTGATAGCACCTCCACTGTGATTCGATTGAACTCGTCAAAGCAGCCCCAGGCACCTGTCTGTGCTAGTCCCTTGTAGATGTTGCCACATGATTGATAGTCCATCTGCTCAGAGCAATTAAAAACGTATACCATGATACCTATAGCTCGGCCCAAGTCTTTGGTCGTTTCGGTTTTACCAGTACCAGCTGGACCTGCGGGCCCACCGCCCATTACCAAGTGCAAACTCTGTGTCAGTGTGATATAGCAACGATCTGTGAGCGGCGTTATGACCAGACGTGGCGTGTTGCCTAAGTATTCGTGACAATACTGGAACTCAGCATCGCAAATATTGGCAAAGCAATCCCTTTCTACATCGTCAAAACGATGTCGCAGCTGCGATTGCCACATAAAAGCCGAACCTGAATCCAATTTGGCTTGAATCATCTTAGCGACCACATCGCGTGAATGCACATCAATTGTGCAAATCGTCATGATCTTTTGACGATCGCCCTTGGTCAGCTCGCCGAGCAGTAGTGTAATGAGTAAGCTCAATTGTGAAATTTGTTTCTTATAGTAATCCTTGATAGCATTATCGTAACCCTCTTCTAGCCGACTGAAAGCAATATTTACCTCTGTCGACCACCAAATTTGAGATCCACAAAGTGACACTTGTGCAGGATAGTCGAATAACCATTGCTCCCGCTGCTTTTCCTCATAGGCGACCACAGCTTCTGCAACATAGTGCCGAAGCGAGGCGCGCATTGCCGCTTGAATGCGGTTCAGCCACACCTCCACAGGACCGCGTATACTGGCTAATTCATTAAATTCCACGTATTCGCCATCCTTAGCGTACATGCCCGAAGCTGTGTCTATTTCATTCGCCTCATCTCGATTGAATTTTAAGCGTGCAATCGAGTCAAACAATTTCGTTAAATGTTTGGTCACCATTTCGGGTTGTATACCATTGCTCAGTACATCGAGCAAATCAGCAGATGACACAAAATAGAAACGAGGAAAAGCCAAACGTTTCGTTTCCAAATACTCTGCTAGTGCCTTTTCGCATAACGTAAGCTCCTGCTGTAGGTGTTCCAAGCGTTCAATTAACCCGGACCGGTTGGTGGACGCCACAACATTCGATGAGACCGACATTTCATCCATGAGTATACGAAATTCGGAATCGATGCGATCAAAACGGTCCGAGTCAACAGGTAGCTGTTTTCGTATGTCTTCCGAACTCATGAAGATACTCTCCAGATGGGTCCAAGTGCGTTGCACCTCAAACCATACAGTGATCACTTGGTCAGCAATCATTAGTTTATTCTGCCATGTAGAAACTTCCTCGAGGAAATGGGCAATGTACTTGGATGTTATGAGATTCTGTAGGCAAACCTG
The DNA here is from genome assembly GCA_037040105.1 of Amiota albilabris. Lineage (NCBI taxonomy): Eukaryota > Metazoa > Arthropoda > Insecta > Diptera > Drosophilidae > Amiota > Amiota albilabris. The sequence continues at coordinate 15,609 of JBANCV010000633.1, read as the reverse complement.
ATTATCTTCGAGCGTCTCTATGAGTTCTTCCGAGGCCTTCAGGAGATTACAACCAGTACGGGGATGAAGCTCATGATCGAACTCCATTGCGGACCATGTTGTATTTAGATCACGCAATATCTTCTCCATGGACATTTCCTTAACCGCCTTATCGACAATATTCTTCACTTCTTCTTCGCATTCGTGTAGATTCAGGCCAAGTAGTTCGGCTAATGTGGTCTCATGATCCATGATGAACTTTACCTACAAACAAATTACAAAAAATTGTTGTCATCAGTGTGCAAAATTAAATGGTAGATGATAAATTTTCCTAATACTACATACTTGAAACTACAAAACTACTTCTTCTCATCACTTCACTAGGAAACTATTTATTTACAGACCTACTTACTGTTATCTCCTTGGGTAGCGCTGCAAGATTCTGCAAATATTTACAAGTATTTACAAGTACTGTACAGGTTTATTAGCTTCTGTTAGGAGTCTAATGTAAACTCCTGACATCCGCTTAGCTTAAAATAAAAATCAAAAATATATTAGGTGACTATACAATCATATATGAGTTTCTCAATAAAGAAGTATGCTGAGAGCTCACGTGCTGAAAGAACTGGAAAATGGATGAAGCATATTTACAAGATGGACAATACGAATTAAGTATGTAAATCAATTTAAAGAAAGATAATGTATCTAAAAAAGTAAATAAAAAAAACCTTGGTTGAGTTCATCAATTGATTCCAGTGACGCTCTCTTATAGCTGGATTCTGTAGCTCTCCGACGGCTCTTAACGACGTGAGCATATTTTTGACGGTTGATTCCAGATTTATAAAGGTATCCCAGGCACGCATTTCTTTATCAAGTAGTCGAATGTCTTTAGCAAACTTTTTACATTCGATATCCATATTCTCGACATCAACTTTTCTCCAAGGTGTCGTTTTCCAATCTTCAATACAGGTTTGCACAATATATACGTAGTCCCAAAGTTGCTGAATCAATGGAGAGGTTAAAAAGTATATAACATATTACCAAATTGATGAATCAACTTTATTAAGATATTTTAGAGAGAGAGAGAGTAAAATATGAATTAAGATTTACTAGATCCATATGACGCATGCAGTAAAATTTTATTATGTAAGAAGTCATGCAAAAAATATTAGCAATGAATGTATATTAAAACTCATGTTACCTTCAACATTCTCAATTCCTTTCTGCACTGCTTAAGAACTTTAAACTCGGGTATGTTTACTTCAAAGAGGCTACCTGATTCTTGTATGTCACGCATTTCACTCTCACACAGAAACATATCATCATTAATGCGATCCATTAGCAGATAAGGCTTATAGCAATCAAAACGAAAGAAATCATAATGCTTGAAGACCTCTCTGAAGAGTTGAATATGCGTCTCAAAGAGAGCAATTTTATTCCGTATACTGACAACTTCGGTGGCTTGTAACGGCGAAACTTGTTGCTTTACTGTTGTTGCAATCTTTTTGGTATTAGCCCATTGCTCCGGTAACTCTTGTAATAAAACATTGACTTCCTCGGGAATATCCATATCATAGTACTTCAGAAGCTGTATAGTTTCTTGCATGGGCTCGAATAGGTCATCGGTTTTAATTGTACGTTCTTTGACATGCATTAAATATGCCATAATGCTGACTAAGCCCTCATAGTCACCCTCTTTGACCGTTTGTAGCAAGCCTTCGTCAGCTTTTCGAATGAAATGACTGAGATCCATTAAAGTCGATGTTACATTCGTGACGAGATGCTCTTTAAACATGTTACCCCATTTACAGACAGTATTCAATAGGGCTTGACGAAAAGGACGTACATCTACTTGAAACCAAGAACTAAACACTTGAAAAGGCGATATATCCTCAATTTCATTGAATAAAGACTCGTAGTTATCAATCTGTTCACGAAATGCTTCAATCGTTGGCGCTGATGGTACAGGAGCTCCCGGGTCATTCATCAATACTAGTTCGATCTCATCGGCATCAAGCATGCGTCCATATTCTAAGAAATATTCCATACATTCTTCGCGATCGTCAAGCCAAAGATATGAATAACGTTCGAATTGGCGACAAAAGCGTTGTGCTTCCTCCATAACTAAATCCACGCCATTCAATATTTCCCGACGCATATCAATTATATCTTGATTTTCCTTAATGATTTCGGCATAGCTTCGTTTTTCATTTAATTTGAGTCGCTTTATAAGTGAACCCATTTTCATAATGTCACGCATCAGTTCTATAAGCATATTATTAAAGCCCATGGAGTCCTCAGGGTCCAGTGAAGGTACAAACACCATATTCGGTTCGACTAACTCCAAACGTGATTCAAAAAGTGGAGCATAGTTATTTTCCGGATCCATATTCTCAGCAAGATATCCAACACTCACACCAACCGTTTTAAGAATATTTTCATAGACAATATTATCGACGAAATCCACATAGCTCATCCAGACTTCATCGTTTTGTTTATCTTGCATATCAAATTGCAGCATATTGTCCTGCAGAAGTTTGTGTATCTCCAAGGATGCTGATTGTATTTCAGCATAACGTTTTGCAGTGCGATCGGGACGTTCATCAATTGATAGCACTGTATCTCGTTTAGCATCTCTACGTTCGAATAAAGGTTGCTTTGCCCAAACAGACATGATATTGCGTATTTGTCGTAGATTACCTTGCGTATGATCCATACGATTCTGTAGAGCTGCAACTGGTTTTCGCAGTTTCTCTAGGTAGTTTAATATATCTGAAAATATACTCAGCAAATTAATAAGAACTCTCAAAATATTGTATAATAAATAAATTTACCATTAGAATCCCAGACCAATTCCTCAACTCCAATCTTTACTAAATCATCGATCATTTTAATTTCGGGTTCTATTAACTTGAGTTCAACAGGTGAACTATTCTCTTGTATGGTATTGTACCAATCGATTGTCTTCTCCAGATTAAGTGTATATGAGCGGAAGGTATCACTGCTCTCGGCAAATTGCTTTGCAATTTCTGGTATACCCTCAATCTTCATTTGAGTCATGTAATGAACTTCACGTAATATGGAGAAGAGTGCAGCACTGAAATTCAATATTAATGAGTTAGTCCGCTCATCACGTGCTATAAGTGACTTCTTTAGATTGAATTCAATTTGATCGGCTAGTTGGGTACTCCATTCTTCGAAGACTTCAGACTTGCATGCACCCAATTTCTCAATGAGACGTTCGTAACGCTCTAAAATCTCAAGAGACTTTTCGGATTTGGTAATGCTAAAACATTATAAAACATTAAAATAAAATAATTTTTTTTTTTAAGATAATACAACTGTTTTATAACTCACTCATGTTGCAATGCTTGAAAATGTTTAATAGGCCCACTTATCCGTGTTTCCAACTGACCACACCATCGTATGAATGCTGCCACTGGCGGACAATTATAATCAGGATAAAGTGTAATATTTTGACTCTTTAATTCCATTTGTTTATCGTAGATACTCTCACATATAGTCATTTCTTCGTCAAGCATTCTTACAATTTCCGCATAGCGCTGTGTGAATTCTTCTTTGATTTTTGGACGATCAAGCACACTTCCAACAATACTTATAAGCTAAAAAAATAGTCAAATCATTTTAATTAAATGCACAACATTTAATATATAGATTAAAAAGTACTTTGAAAACACTCTCCAAGTTGTAACAATCATCAAAAGCCTGACATAATATCGCTGCTAGCTTCATATCCAGTTCTAGTATTCTTAACTGAAAACTCTTAAAATCATCGTCGAACTCATGATCATCTGGATCCAATACATCATAACTTTTCGAAGCAAAAGCGGTAAAATATTGATTGAATTCAACATAAACATCCGTAATGCGTGTACTAAGTTGGCGACCTCGTAGACCACCGATTTCGACCTTCTCTAATTTCAGGAATTCAATCACAGTAAAGAAAAACCTGGTAATATAAGAATCCTCTCTTTTGTCTGATATCCAAGATCATATGTTGGTATTGTACTTACCACTGTATTGTTGTTAAACGCTCTAGAAATGCATTAAAGCGCTTGAAAACTGAATTTGGATGAAAAGTCCAGAAAATCGGTGGTCTCTCCTCAGGCTCTGTAAAGAATTCAGCCAGTCGTTCCTTATAATAGTCAAAGAGTTCACGAAAGAATTTTAGAATTTGTATAGATAGGGTGAGACGTTGCATTGCTTCATCAATATCACTATGAAAGATTGATGATGGATCTAAAAAGCGTTTCGCCTAGGAATATTCCAAGTTATAAAAATATCCTTGTATAATGCATTTCCCATTTTTCAAACTCACCTGGTGTATAATCAAATTACTAACTTTTTGTAATAAAATTGTTATTTTTGAAGATTGACAATAATAACGTGAGTTGCCCCATAACGTGCACACTATATACATAAAGGGTATGAGTAAAGGTTTCGATTCTGCAAAATCAATTTCCTCAAGTAGTTGGAGCGGGCGTTTCAATGGATTCAAATAGAGTGTTATGTCTTTAGTCTCAGCAAGTGCTGTTTATTGAGTAAGTTGAAGTCAGTTTGCGTGTCTATTTCTCATAAATATTGATGAATTACCTGTTACCACGTTTTTGAAGAGCGTCTGAAAACACGGATGATAAGCACTCAATGAGTATTCTAGTATTAGAGCCATTGCACGAATACGTTCATTACGCAATTGGTCGTAGATAAATGAAAGATTCTTAAGTCGGTTGTTCCAGAAGACAAACTCTGTGGGAATTGCGTTTAATTAGAAATCTTCATTAAGTAAAGTAAATTATATATATATAAGTATAAGTATTGTATATCTATAAATTGGTTGAATAGGTAAATACGCATAGTGGCTGTACGATGGTGCATTCATTCTTTACATGGGCCCATTGTGATGCCGCAAGAAGCTACCCTTATGACACTGCGGTCCCGATAACCTTCGACAATTCAATGACAGCTCAACTCCTGTAACACAATGAATATATTCAATTGCGAGTAGAGCCATGCCGATACACATAAAGAGTTTCCCATTTTATAGGCCCATTGTGATGCCGCAAGAAGCTACCCTTATGACACTGCGGTCCCGATAACCTTCGACAATTCAATGACAGCTC
>JBANCV010000633.1:0-10389 GCA_037040105.1 Amiota albilabris | reverse complement strand
AACTCCTGTAACACAATGAATATATTCGATTGCGAGTAGAGCCATGCCGATACACATAAAGAGTTCCCCATTTTATAGGTCTTTACAATGAGATACCCTTAGTTTTCAAGCTTGTTTTCCTACGGGACTCCTCGAAATTTCTTATATCCTTTCTCTTGAATATAAGTAATAGTTTAAAGCGATGTTCTTCTATTCTGGTAACAGTTTTAGGGTTACCTTAGTGAACAATTTAAAGGTTTCTATAATATCATCTTGAGTAGTTGGTAAATTTTTTTATAGAGTCAACTTAAAAACATTATTGATCCAAATTTATTTCTTTTTTTTCTTTTTCCTTAAAACGGCCTGGTTGTATCACTCCAACTTTTCAAATATTTAACATTTTTTAATAAAATAATATTTCTGTAAATTGTTAAATATTCTAATAGGAATTTCTACTGGATCCTGGACTCTTAATAAAAGGAATCGATTATTCCGAGTGTGTATAGCTTTTTTCATATAGAAAATGTTCCCCGGTTTCGTTTGCTTTTTAGACTTGACTTCTTCTTCTACAACAATTAATATCAGGAATCCTTAGTCTGCTAGCTTTTACCTTTATATTATGAGAATACACAAGTTCTTAGCTTTATTTTAATTCAATTTGTAATTAAATCGGTTAAATTTTTGGCCCTCAAGACTTTTGATAAAATATGTGCATATGTCAAGTTAAGCAACTGTAATAAACTTTCATCGTCAAACAATTATCAACTGTTTGTCATATTACATGATTTTAACAATAATAATAATGTGCATATATTGTATAAAATAGTTTAAGTATTTTTTTTTGGTGACAAGGACATTTCCGGTAAACATGCAACTTATTTGGTCGCCGCCTTGACGACGTTGCTAGGATATCGTAAATACTATGTTATCTGACGGAATTTTATCAATAAATAATAAATAACTATATATACAAGTAAATAAATAAATAAAAACATACATTGTCTAGTTTGTTTTACCTGTGTGGGGTGTTGGATTCTGTCCATTTGCAAAAGCATTCGAAGGACTCTCTTTGATGACTTCATGTATCTGTGTGGCCCATTTAATAACTACACCCTCGATGGCACTCTTTAGATACAAGTCAAATTGACATTGTTCCGTTTCGACAAGTTCCTTAGCAGCTTTGACAATTTTCTCCACTCCCACCGGCATTGCCAATATAGTTTCACCGCTCACTTGTCCTTTTACCTGGTGTACGGTGCTCTTAAGGCTATGCACATGTTTCTGAACATCTTGTGCCACCATTATGGGCCAAGATTTGTAATTGTCCTCATTCGATAATAATGGCACTAGTACTTCTTCAACTAATGCTGATAATTGATCAATGGTGCGAGTAGCTAAATCACCAAATATAATGAAATTTGCACAATCCTCACGTGGTATGGGTTCGGCATACTTCTTAATGAAATAGACTCCCTTGCTTTTGAGTTGTGACAGTGGAAACGTTGTGGATGGTACTAGTTGTGCAGCCGGTGTTAGTATTATAATAAGTACTACGGGTATTGGACGATCTAAGAACTCCTTGATGATGCCTTTGTGCTCTTCTACAGTGATGACACGTGTCCATTTCTCTGGTTTAAGTTTAAGTGATTTTATCACAAATGATCCCATCAACTCCAAACGTGGATCCGGACCTATGCCGGCAGCTGCAGCTGCATCAGCGCTGGTAGAAGGTTCCATGTGAAGGCTTGTTTGGACAACAAGTTGTCGTCCCCAGTATTTGGGGTAAGAGTCGTTGTTAGGCTAATTTTGTTGTTTGGTTGAGCTATTGGAAATATATAATATCATATAACTTTTATGTAAGTATTCGTACATTTGCATTGATGCTAGCATAGGCGTAGTTCTAAAAAGACTTTGATTTCAATATTAAATTGCCAATTAGATACAAACTGCATCCTGCTAAGGTACGCCCATGGCTGACCTTGTTACCACTAACAACACTCACGTAAATAGTTTGAAAATCAATAATTTTGCAATTTTTCTGGATTTTCACATGAATTAATAGAATTTTTGAACAAATTTTATGCTCAATCGAAAGCCCTGTGACCATTTTATAATATTTTACAAAAAAAACTATAAATTTACATGTATTTTACATATTTTTAAACATTTTTCTCCATGTTATGTAACAATTTGCTGGAATCCACTTTTTTCCTTCTCAAATTTCATAGATTCCTTTAATTTATGTGTCAATAAACTTATTTAATTCACTTCCTTTTGCACTAATTTCCATTTTAACATATTTTTCACATTTTTAATAATTTATTTTATTATTTAAACATAATTTCATGCAAAGTTACGCGCAGCACAACAAATTGGCACGTCTTCTTACCTTCGCTGATGTTAAACGAATAACAATTGATGCACGCAACATGGTTGCTACGCGGACTGGCGGTTGCTATGCTGTTATTGATTTTCACGATCAAAACAGCGTTTGCCAAACTGTAAGTCAGGAATCGGCATGGGCGCCAATACCGCATTGCGCATGCATCTCATATCTAACAAAATTATAGCAGCCTTTTTGGGGTGGCAAAATGGCGGCGGCGCCATGCTGTCTATAGAGTTCTTGTGTTATTGTTTAGTGGCACGCGATTCATTCAGTTTTCTATTTGTTGGATTTGCGTGTTCAAAATGCTAAAATTTGTAGCCATTATTTATTTTCGTATTTTACTACATCTGAGTATGAGTATATTCAACTCAGACTGCTAGACTATTGGGTGCTAATTGAAGTGTAAACAACTTAATTCAATTAGCTGAGAAAACTTTTTTAGCACGAACATATCAGATTGTCAGTTGGATTTGTATAATAACACATTGAATAAGGATAAGAAATTGTTGATAGAAAAAATACATGCACATTTGATAAAGTACTTTCCATAATAGTTTAAATAGTTTTAATTTTTCAATAGAAATTAGAGTTAAGTTTTATTGATTTATATTATTATTATTATTAATACATATACCAAATACTAGCACATTGCAATCAGATTTCAAAAGAAACCATAACTTGAGATACATGTGTATAAGGTAATGCGAAACGACTCTTCTCTATTTTATCCAATACAGAACTAAGCGAGAAGACTATACCGCTATTCGTAAGATTTCTGCAGCAACTGTAGTGACGAGAAGGAATTGGATGACCAGCAGATGATCTGTACTTAGCTGGCTCTATTTAAATTCAGGAAAGGGCATTAAGAATTATTACATATTGATAGAAATTGTTGACATTTTATGTCAACTAAATGTCAACAATCTATTGCTTTGTCTTATAAGTTCAGAACGTTTAAGTAAGGAAGAGAATATATTGCCAGCACCAGCATCATGTTATCAAATGGGTCTTACTAGTTTCCAAGGGGGTCTTACTAGTGTCCTAAGTCCATATGCTTGTAATCATTAAACGACTTCTATCAATATCTGAACCAGAAGATATTTCCGTTTACTCACATATCAATCGGAAAGGTCTAAGCGGAATGACTTCCATTATTATCTATTAATGTTCTACTTTCTAAGAAATTAATATCTTAATATTTTAACTTTGTGTCCATTATAAGTAGACGACTAGTCGAAGGTCCTGGGTAGACAATATATAAATCTTATATACCAACATAAGCATTTTATCAAATCTCTGCAGGTCACGAATTCTCTTCGTGTGAAAATCTATCTATGCCTATATCCTTTGTGAATAAACAACTCTTTTCGATATTTGAATAAGTTCAAGTTTATTAAACCAAAATATAACTTCTAAAAATATACAACGATTATGCAAAAGAAAATTTAAGCACGCTATGAACAAACATGCTAAGAATTGTTGCGTTCTCAATGTGCAACAAGTTGCTATTTACTAGAAACTCATACCATTTTATAGCAAGTCAAGTGCGCATGTTCCCACTTGTTGATTTGCTCCAACAATGTTTACAATAATAATTGACATATAGTTCATTCAACTTTGAAGAATGCAATGAAAATACTATTTGTTAAATATAAAATTTGTTGCTAAGATACAAAATTTATTGATGTGTGTACAATTTTGAAAAACTTGTTGCAAAAGAAACAAACTTGTTGAGTGTAGCTGCATGAAAATTGCATAGCTTCAAGGTAAATGTGTAGGTTAATGTCATTTATATATGTATATTAAACTTACTAAAATATTTGTATAGCGGTAACTTGTGGTTTCTACTTATTACTATTGACATTTATTGTCATTTTTTGCTTTGTTATAAATTCAATGAAGCCGAAAATTATGAAAATTTTTATTTATAAAGCACCCGTTGATGTTGGACAAGTGCCACAATTTGTTTTACATCACACTTTATTGAAACAATGTTGCAACTACTATTTGGACTCGTGTCACATTTAACTCTTGTTCAATCAGTTACCGTGGAGCGAAATATGTTTGCCTACTATAAAGTGTCACATAATCTACTTTTAATGACTGAAAAACCAGAACAGCCAGCATTGGATAGTTATTACGTGTTACAATGTCCACCGAAACTAAGTAAGGATATACCTAAGCCACAGGAAATGCAGACTTGCAATGTTATTGGCAGATATAAGGACGCGAACTCAATGAAGAATCTGCTTAAAAAGGTTGATTATAAGATAAAAAGGACCAAAAACAATTGCTCAAAAATTATGCCACATAAAAAAAATGTACACTCATTAATGCCGGACTCCTATAAACCCAGCTTCGGTCGAATTGAACCCAAGAATGTACGATTTGTTCGTTACCAAAGAAGCACAGTTACAAGACCTCTTGATGAGGAATCTGATGAATTAAATGATTATGATGATACTGAAGAAGATGATGCGGCCTTGAAGGATGAAAGTACTGAAGAGAGCTTAGAATTTGGTACAACAAAAAATGATGGTTCTGCCCTTAAATATCTTGGAGTTAAGGATGCTATAACGAAACTTTTGCAGCAGAAAACTCAACGATTTAATGATAGAGATAGTGCTTCCATGGCTTTAAGTGCAGATCATAAGAATTATAAGAAAGGCAATCGCACAAAAGGATATCAACACATGTATTATCGTGATGAAAGCTTCAAGGATCACATATTCTATGATGATCTACAAGAACATGGCAAATATTCAAATTATGGAAAGGCACATGAGACCTTAAGATAGTTATAGGATATCCAGATTGATTTTGATAGTGCAAATAAATTATTATCTACCTGGAAGTCCAGCACCATAGAGTGGTTCATAAAATAACTTGCAACTTCATAGCCAAAAGTTTTGGCATGTAAGTGCCCACATATGATATAACACACACAAATTGCTAAAGATGATCTTTAAAAGATTCAATAATTGTTATTGAGGAATTCTCTTTTATTTTTTGACGATTTAACTTATTGATATTTAATTACTGGCATAACCTTTGATTGAGATTTTGTTAATAAACCATAATTTTCGATTTCAGGATTATTATTCGGATACATTGATTAGTGTAGCTAAGTAGTCGCAATTGCCGGCATGACTTTTAACAAAGGCATTTGCTACTATCATAAAGATATTTCCACACAAATACATCAGATACAATACGTATACGTAATATAATAATAAGAAAATATTACATAATAACAAGTTTAATGACTTTCATTAAGTCACGACACAAGTCATGTAATACGAATAGTTTGCAATGTTTGACTGAGTAATAAAAAGGCAATGAACTTATTTTATTATTGCCATATTGTTTCTACATAAATATCAAATAAACAAAGCACTTGACTAGAAGAACCTACCATTATGAATTAATATATAGTTTGCCAATTCATATTTACTTCAACACCATATATGAAATCGTATGATCAGCATTATTTGGAGAATACATTTATCCAATTTGGACAATAGGATTCTCAGTTTTTTGCAAAGACACCTTAAATTTGGGTTAAGGACTTCTCTTTCCTCTACACAGGTTATTTATATCAAATCATGAAATCTAATCGTAGTCACTTTAGGTAAATATTGTATTGTATCACGATTTTTAGTTGAGCTATTCATTTGTCACCAAAATTTAGTAAATTGGCCTCAATCTGGCATCACTATGCGTAATCTACTGTGATTTATTTAATACCCACTTTACAATTATAATTGGATCCCATAACATTTTAAAATTCCTAAGATCTGTGTAATTAATACACTTAATCTGCAAAATAATTGTTTTTTAAAATTTTTTTTTTAGTGTTTTCATATATAAACTATATATTAGAACTTCCAGATCACATATCACGTCACAATTTGTGTTTTATTCACGTTTAAAAATTGGAAATGGAAGTCAAAAATGACATTTTCTCAATCAAATACTTGTATATTGATAACAAAATATATACGATTATACCAAGAAAATAGAAATGCAGTTAAATTTTGTAATGCTTTTCGTTAATAAAATAACATAAAACTATTAGGAAGTACAGAATGTAAGAAGTGGAAAAAGAAAAATGACTTTTAAGAGTTTATTTTAATAGAAATAACAGTTTTTTAAGCAAATGAAATTTATTACATGTTTATTGCAATTAATTCACAACAAAAACAACTATCGCGACTGACAGAAAACTCATGAATGATATCAATGTCGCACTTACATTGTTCTGAAACCTGCTTGCTACTGCGAGCTTGTAAATATGAGATTGGTATGCAAAACGTAGGGTTTGTTTATTTGAAATGTTAATGAAATCAAAATTTGTACGCTACTTTATTTATTACACTTTCATTACTTTTTCATTACAGATTGGTTTGCACTTAATTTTGTATTATTCTAGCACATTTTTTGAAGATTTGGAATGGTGGTTCAATTATGATGGAACAAGGCCCCACCCTGACAACATTTCCCTAAATGTTTTTTTTTTTCATATATAGTATAAATTGATAATCACCTACCTTCTAAGAAGATTGTGCTCAGCCTTATGTCGTAGTTATTAAAAAAACAAATAATTACAAAACATTTTTTTATCTAAGTGATTTATGTGATTTCAGCAATACCGAAGGTTCAATTTTTGTATATGCATATGAATAATACGAGATACTTAAATTATCTAGTTATGGAAAAAGAGATCATCATAGGCAACTTCATTGAAAAAAGATTCCAATAATTTTGAAAAAGCTTCAGCAAACACTTTAAGCATGGGTTGTTCCACTTCGTTCCAAATTTCCAGCCAGTTATCGTTCATAACTTGATGGATTATAATAGACATATCCAAATTTTCAGGATAGAGATTATCCAACGATATTATCCAACTAATCAAATAGAAATTTAAGAAATTGTATAAAGTTTCTTCCAGTAAACTGTAAATGTAAATGTACTTACCGATCTAGTTTGATAGCTGGCACCAAATCGTATATTTTCAGATAACGTTTATTATTACGAAATTCGATTCTTACTTTAAGTTTCAATGCAAATCGAAAATTTTGAAACTCCCAATGTGCTTTACCTGTACTATTATATTGAAAGAGCAACAGTCGACCAGCAGTTTCATAAATATATTTGTGTTTTAAACTAGGGATTCGACCATAGATTTCTAGAGGTGCTTTTGATGGGTCTCTCTCAAAGCCCACTACTTCAGTTATGGTTGTATTCTCAAAGCCGTAATAACTATTATTTAACATACTATAACTGTACCACATTGCTCTATCAAATTGTGGCTTTATTGCAAGAAAATCCTTGAACTTGACATTATCGAATGGGTTGAGACCAATTTCCGGTATACCCTTGGGATGCCGTCGAATAACGTCATTCATACTCTCGGCAATACACTTTAAATTTCCATATGTACATTTCCTTATATCGGATGCTAAGTATTTCAAAAGCAAAAATAGTTAATAATTGATTTTTATATCCAAAATCATGAAACTTACGTAGCTCTGAACTTAAAACTTTTGAATGAAATGATAGTATAATTATAACTAAGCTTACGGAGAAACACATTTCTTAAATGAAAAATAGAACTACTAATGGAAGGAATTGTTAAAACTTGACTGAACTTCTTCATCGCTAACAAAATCTGTTTTATTGTATTGTGTAAAGAAAGTTTCTAAACATATTCACAATATACTGGGAACAGCTTAATGACTGGTCTTGTAAAGCTTTTCAATAATACAACACTTGATTTAATTAGAGAATAAGCTTAATATAGGTCACGACATTATTTAATAATTATTATAATACTGTGGCTCTAGACATACAACGTATGTAGGTAATTGACTATTTTAAAATTGTTTGTCTTGATACTAAATATAAAGTTCCTGAAATTTGTTTATTTCCAATTACTTATGTTTAACTAGATTTCATCCTTCGCTGTTTTCTACGAAATATTTCTCTGTACTGCTCTCTGTTAATAAATCTGATATCTTCCCAGAAGTTCTTTGTTATCAATTATCCATATAAATGGAAAATTGTTTATTTAAACTTGATTTTCTTCCGATAACCGGTTTTACAAAGCTTTTAACAAATTCAAGTATATTAATGCAAAGTATTTATTATAAAAAAACAAAAACAAATTGCAAATTTAAGGTGGAACAAATTTTTACACTTCTTGAATACCAATATTTCTTTTTCTTTTGATTTCGCTATTGCATATTTCATAGAAAAAGATCATCATAAGGGATCAATTCAAAAAAAGATTGTAATAAATCTTTAACAAGTCTACTAAATGATGCTACAATTGATGGTTCAAGTTCGTTCCAAAATTCAACCCAGTTATCATTGAAGACCTTATTCATGGCTATTGTTAAGTCCGAATTATGAGTGTATAAATCATTCAATTCAATAATCCAACTAAAATGAAAATTAATATTAAAATTAAGAATCTGGAAATTGTTTAGTTTAAGTATTTTACTTACCGATCCAAATCAATTACTGGTATTAGCTCAGTTATCTTTAAATATCGTTTATTCTTACGATATTCTGTGATCACTTTCAGTATCAGAATGAAACGAAAGTTCTGAAAATCAGATACAGCTTCTCCAGTGGCATTTATATGGAATAATAACACACGACCACTGCTCTCATATCTCCCTCGGTGTATTAAGCTCGGTATTTCACCATAAATCTCTAGTCGAGATTGGGTTGGATCACGTTCAAAGCCAACAACGCGTGTTATAGTTGTATTCTCCAAACCACAGTTCGTTTGCTTGACAAACTTGAATGACATCCATTCTGGACTATCGTGTGGTGGATTCGATATGACAACATCCTCAAGATCAATCGCATCAATAGGTTTTAAGCCCAATTCTGGTATGCCTTTAGGATACCGACGTATGACATCATTCATGCTCATTTTGATGCATTTAACATCACCAAAGTGACATTTTTTTATATCAGATGCTTTAGTTAGATACAAATTGAAGTCGTTCTATTATGTATATACTTTTGTTGTTAACATGTAATACTTACATATATGTAAATATTATTGTACATTGGACATTCATACTTACGGAAATCGAAACATAACATTGCCGGCAATAAACTCAGATGTAAAACAATCAAGTATATTTGTGTATTCGTTGCCATTTTATTCAATAGTATGTACTCAGAAACTACCTTTTGATTTGTTTTAATACGGCATTAATAAAGAAGTCACGATTGTTCAATTGTTTTAAAATTGCATTTTCTGAACAAACAAATCTAAATACAATACTAAAGCTAACTAAGCACAACTGCTTGCAACTGTTGTCGATTACAAGGCATACTGAAATTTTATCGATATTTTCGAGTTGATATTAGTTATAGAACTGTTCAAGATGCTAAAAGCTTTAAAAACAAGATAATAACCAGAAAGAAGAAGCTTATCTTCGACTATTCCGAAGCTGTAATACTCTTCACGCATACCGTAGAAAACGATTTTTCCAACGGCCTTGTGTAGAAATGACCTATATTCACCACTCACAGCAAGCTAAAACACAAGCACATGACCAGGAAATCTTTATCATCCGCCAAGTTGGCAGCGCGGTATGCCATAAGCTCTACTTAAAGTTTGTAGCATGCAGAGTTGCATTTGAGATTTGAAAGTTCAACAGTTTTTGACTAAGCAGAATAAAATTTTAAATGTGTATAACTCAAAAACACTTGGACCGATTCGATTGAAAATTTCACAATATTATAGTTGGATAATAAAACTTTAATATGAACTTCATTCAAATCAAATCTGAGTATTGCAAGTGGGTTAAATCTGCGTTAATAACTTATTATGTCAATTTTTGACCTTTTAAAAAGGTCACCGCAAGGTCAATGCCATATTGACAGAAAGCCCGACTCATAAGCTTTCCGACGACATCACTTTCATTAAAATCGGTTAAGCCGTTCAAAAGATATAAGCTTCCAAACATTTTTGCATTTACCATATCCACCTGCTGCGC
>JBANCV010000632.1:0-30393 GCA_037040105.1 Amiota albilabris | reverse complement strand
CTGGCTAACCAGCACTTCCGTTCTTACGAGGAAGCCAAAAAATGGGTCGATGACTGCATCGAGGCCAAACCGGCCGACTTTTTTTCGCAACGGAATTCGTATGCATAAAGAAAGATGGGAAAAAGTAGTGGCTAGCGATGGACAGTACTTTGACAATTAAACATATAACCATTTTGTCTCAATAAAAGCTCAAAATATGAAGGTAAAAAAAACCGCATTTTTAATTTGCGCTCCCAATAATTTTTAAGAAAATTTTGAGTTCAAATTTGAATGATTACAATAACATGGAATGGTGTCGGTATGACTAAAGAATTTTTGCAACAGTTCAAAATTTTTGCTTATTAAGAAATTTCACACGCATTGAGATGAAGTACACTATATAAATATGTTACTTAAGTCTCTAGACTCCATGATGGTGTGCAATTTTCTTTAGCATGCAGATACAATGCCATCGATGTAATCGGTTGTCAACGCAAATATGTCTCTTCTTATACTGATTATTACTGATGGTATAGAGAAACTACCGCCGGAAGCCTAATCCCTTATTATCCTATTAAAGTGGTACGACTATATATATACACGAGTATGAGTATGAATGTAGAAACATGTATGAATGAAGTTGACCAACAAATAATAATAATAATAACGATAATAATAACAAGATGAGAAAAGATGAGAAAATAAAAGAACAACAGCGAATGTGTATGATGGATGTATGACAAATGATTAAAACTATTTACCTGAGAGATTATAGTGTCTATCTCATGCATGATGATGTTCAGTAAAGAAGATCTCATTGTGGTGTATAAGTAAAAAATACAAGGACATTCACACCTTTTTCTTACTTCTATTCATGTGAGAGTAACATATCTATGTCTCTATAGATCTGAGTGACATGTATGCATGACATTTGTTTGTTGACTTTTTAATGCTATTAAAGTTATGTTGTATCTTGTATGCATACGAGAACAACAAAAGTTACTTATGCAACACATATAGAGAAAACTAACAAAACGCTACAATGAACTGCCAGAGTCCTTCGTCTTTATTTTATTTTATTTCATTTCATTTCATTTAGTTTCATTTCATTTTGCCTTCTGTTCACTTCTGTTGACTGACAACCTTATGGAGGAAATCTAATTTGGTTGAAATAAAAACGCTTTTTGCTGTCGGGTAATTGCCAGGATGCTCGAAGGATAATTCAATTTTTGCTCAAGCAGCAGATACTCAAATCCGCATGCTTTGATTATGTGTTTTTTCATATTCTTTCCTTCATTTTTTGTTTTGTTTGTTCCTCTGTTTGGTTCCCTTGTTTTTTTTTTGGTTCCGTTCAATTCCATTCAGTTTTTTTTTCTTACTTTCTTTCTATATATTTTTCTTAAATCTTTTAAAGCCAACGCTTCCGTTCTATATCTTTAATATGCTATTCCTTCTATTCTCTTCTCTTCTCTTTGCTGCCTTTAGTTAATATTCTTTTTCTGTTGAGTTGTGTTTTGTTTTGTTTTTGTATCTTTATGTATTCTGGTTGTCATATTTTCGCAATTGAAACCAAGAAAAAAATTCATTTTTGGTTTAACGCAAAAATATACAATACAAAATTGAAAAAGAAAACACAATAAGAACTAGGACAGTGACAACAATGGGGGGTGTAGAATATTTTATAGAAAGCGAAACAATTTTCTTCATATTATATTTTATTTGATTTTTCTTTTTTCTTATTTCTTTCAAGGAATAATATCTGTTTTTTTTTTTTATCCTTGATGTCGGTTGTTGCTAGTGTTGTTCGTGTTCTGATTTAAACGCGTTTCATTTTTTACACGTTATTCGTTGCCTCCGTCTTTTGGTTTCCTTGCCGGTTACTTCTTGTGTACCACCTAAATCGGAAACCGGAAGGAAACGCGCGCAACAGGATAAAAACTTCTTAACTTAGTCAACTTAGCAAGCTCTCGTCCTCTCCACACTTTACACTTTACACTTTACACTCCACTCTGCACTCTCAATCTATCTACTATTCTTTTTGATTTGACTTTTTTCTTTTTGCTCTTCTCCCCAGCCTGTTGCATTTGGTTATTCGTTTCCTTAGTGTTTCATCGTTTCAAGTTCTATGTCTCTCTGACTGTCTATCTTTTTGTCCGTCCGTCTTTCTGTCCGTCCGTCTTTCTGTCCATCCGTCTGTCTGAATTTGTGTGTATCTGCGTGCACAGGAAATTGCCTCAAATTGGCGGTGAAAGATATGCAACAATTTGCAAAGATATTCCAACAAGTGCCACTTAATAGAACATTTCAAAATCTTACAGACATTTGTACTGACATTTAAGACACAACAAATAAAAAAAGAAAAATAAAGTAAAGGGAAACAAATAAATAAAATATCAAGAATGAGTTGGTTGAACTGAAATAAAATATGACAATTTTCAACATCTTTACATTGATTATAGTCAATTGTTTGATATGCAAATACACTTATATCATATAATAGATATCGTATGTATCTTATGTGTAGTATATCTATAGGTATCTAATTAAATTGAATTGTATACAGAGGGAAATTAGACTCATCTCTTTATCAAATATGATGAGCACATGTAACATAATCAAGTCTCCTTGTCTACGTCTAAGTTAAACAAAGTAACAATACCATGTTATGTTATATAGAAATGTATTGTCAGCTATTATTAGATACTTAGATAAGACTTTTTATAAATAATATTTAACATATGTTCATATGTATTTAGAAGCCCAGACTTCTCTGTCAATCAATCCTTCTGGCCTTTATAGTTGATTCTGAGAGTGATCTCATCTCTACAGATCTGAACATGAAATGGAAATTGCATATTCCCAGCATGGGATGGCACCCAAAATTGTTTTCTATTAACCACACCCAAAAAATAAAAGAACAAATCAAATGCTAAACATGCTTATGTGACTTTATTTTGCTAAAATATTCTATATATCACATTATCAAATTGTATTTTCCTGTTCTTTCCAATGGATAATATGGAAAGAATGGTAAGTCGCGCTTGGCTCATTGGATTGTGCAAGATTTTATTAAATTTAATTTTAAGAAACTTCCTTCACAAGAAGCCATCGAAACACAAATAGTTAGACACTGCCCTGCCTCGGAACAGACTCTGTATAGTTCCATTATACAAATAATTTCAGAAGCTCGAAGGTAGTACATTTAACCCCTTCTTGTCATTCATTGCCCTGTAACGTTAGTCTAGTTCTTTGTAAAATCTATCAAGACATTCTAACATAACATAAAGCTGCAGATAGATTTTCTAGTAATGTTAGTTCATCAATTTTCGCCATTTCTCCTCGCATACATTTTCGGAATCTCTTCCTTACTCTTCTTTCAATCGAAATATCCATGTCCTCACAATACGCTTATTCGGCTGGAGAACAGTATTTTGACATTGCTTTCATATGGATTTTCTTGTACGGAAGAAACAATTTAAGTGGAGCTGCATCAGGAATGTTGGCACTGATTCACTTTGTCATTTGCAGTGGCATTTTTTTTATAATGAACAGCTATTTTTTGTTTTAGTTAGAAACGCGGTAGTGAGTTGTCACCTGACATCGTTGGAATTTGTGTTCACAACAGACGTTTAAACTAAGTAAGTACAGATGACTAGATGTCAACAAAGATGATGTTCAGTATCAGTGCTTAGTGTGGTATGGTCATCAAAATATTCCCATTGACCAATATTCTATGTATTAGCGTTCAATAGTTATGTTCAGAATTAGTTCTGCACCTTTTTTTCTGCTGTTCAAGGCATGCAGCCATGTTAACAGCTGATGAAGAGAAGAACTACCCGCTGGCAGTAGATATGAGTAATCATCAACGTGAATGTAAACAATATTTTATCAAGAGATAATAGTCTGGAAAATATGAAAACTATTCAAACACAATTCATTAATATTTTTTACACTGAAATAGGCATGCAATTGTCAACAACTGTTTCAAGACATTCCCTTTGAGGGAATCTGGAAACAAAAGGATTGCTGAATCTGCAGTCAAGCAGTCTGACAGAAGTAACGATAGTTGTATTTCCAGCTCATCCAAACAGATATCATCTGCTTTAAGGATAAAGAATGACAGCTCATTCTGTATCTTGGAGGTGTTTTTCTTGATGTTTTTCTTCACTACCTAAATTAACATAATTAAAAAGCTTTATATAAAAATCTCATGTTACAGTGTTTGTGGTCGCACTCTTTCGTAACGGTTTTACCGATTTTTATGAAATTTTCTTTTGTACATTTGGTAGGTATGAGAATATGTTTTAAAGCATTTTTCAGCTTCCTACCCCTGCCCATCATAAATTAAAATAAATGAGTTTAGAATTATTTCAGCACTTTCTCTCTAAAACTACAAAACTAATAGCTTGTGATCACAGTTCCTACACATGTATGTATGTATGCAATCAATGCCTTTTGCAGTTTAATGACGTTTAATTAAAGTTCAGCAGTCATTTCTTTTAAGCAAATCTGAAATAATTAACCTCAAGTGAAGCATGGTACAATATAAATATTTATAAGTTTAAAAATGCAACCCCCCGTTTTAGGTGAGTTCTTATGTTAAACGTTGTCGATAATAAAAGCAATGACGATGACGATGACGATTACGATGATGATGATGACAATGATGAAGATTCAGATGTTGATATTGATGTTAAGGTTAAGTAGTAGTAGGTATGGGAGATTGAAATGTCGACATTGTTATCGCCGTCTTTTGTAAAAAAACGAAACATGTTTTTTTACTTAAATTCATTGAACCCTAAAACCGTGTAGATCAAACCACGTGGGCGGTTATGTTTTTGTGGGATCAAGCTGGAACACGTGTGCCTTTTTTCGCATCGCATTCATCCAATGTTTCGCATAAATCCGCAATCATGTGCACTCCACTACTCTTATGTAGTTCTTCTATTCATAAAGTGGGAAATGTAATAAAGGCGCGCGCATTCATGCGGCTCTCTCTCTCCAGACTTATATTCGCATGTTTAACCCATCATCTAACCAAATAACTCAACCTTCCATCCATCCATCTATCCATCCATCCGTCCATTCATTCATTCATTCATTCATTCATCAATTCATATACAATAACACCCACAATGAAAAGAGTAAAACCCCATTTTGGTCGGTATTTTCTATCTCTATGAATGTTTTTTTTTACCCATTATGAAGAATTTCAGATTATTATTGTATTGTTGTAAACTTGCCACTTGAATGTAGTTTCTACGTGCTTATTTATTGTTTGATGTGGATGGATTTTAATTGAACTCAAGTTTTTGGTTTTTTGGTTAACACACAGGACTCAAAACAATATCCTTAGAAAGGAATCAAAGCTTTTGAAGAAGGTACAGGAAGGAGGAAGAGGGCACGCACATTTGAATTGAATATTTTCTTTCAGATCAGTTTTTTATTTATTATATATTTGAAATGAAATGTGAACAGGAACACGTTGCATTCATTAAATCATTGGCTAGCAGTCATCCAGAGTCAGTCACCCTTTGATTTTAGGCTTATCCAGCGATTCATCCTGCTTGTGCTTACAATGAGCAATGTTTACGCTTTTTAAATAATTCAAAACGCATATGTCACTCACTCAATGACGCATAAGCGAAGGGAAACAATACTCTCCTTCCATTCATTATCCTTTATAGTTTTTTCATTTTCAATTTTTGTTTTTGCATTCACATTTCATTTCAAATCTCAACTGTCAAGCGAGTGAACTCTTTCTTATATGTACAATATATTGTAGTCTCATGTAGTGTTGTAAGCCACTTGTCAGCATCATTTGGCCAAAATCGTTAATGACAATGACAACTTGGCTAGGCCTCATATCCAGTTTTTGAACCCATTCTTTTCATTCAAATTTGTTTCGTTTCGTTTCACAGTCATTGTTAATTTGAATTTGATTAATGATGCTCTAACTTCTCATATATTCGTATGTAAATACTCGAGTGACTAGTAAACTGTGAGCACACTATAAACACACAACACAACACAACGCAACACAGAACAATATAATGATAAGGACCATGCAGGATCAGTAGTAGTTTTTTGTATGTGGTGTTGTACTTATTGCTGTCTGCGGCCAACTCCTGCCTCTTCTGCATTCTGAATGAATGAATGAATGTAATGTTATTGCTTAGCGGAAATGACTCTGCACCTGCTGTTCATTTTGGAAATAAAATGGGATTGAATGCGAACATATATTGTCCGTAGTCATAGTAAGTATAAATGCAATATTTGAAAAAAACCAACAACCAATTGTACAAATCAATGTCATGATAAAATTGTATTGAACGATAGAGAAAAAAAAAAAATGAAATAAAAAGTGAACAGTTGTCCTGCCTGCTATGATACTTACTCTCTAACAGAGAATGGGAAGGATGGAGTAAAGGAATCAAGTTAATTGTTGTTTGTAAACAGCAAAAATAATGTTGTTAATAAAACAAAATGAAGGACAAAGGCAATAAGATGATGATGATGATGATGATGATGATGATGATGATGATGATGATGATGATGGTAATGATGCTGGTGATAATGATGAAGGACAAAGTTACCAATAACCAACAAGACGTTCTTCAAACAAAAATGTTCAAAATATTGTATGTATTTCTAATTTGAATATACTTACTTACTATATATTGCTTGTGTGGTACTTTCAATTTTATAAGGATTCTTTCACCCATTAATAAGGGTAGAATGGCTGGAAGGCAATAGATTCAGTAGTTTGGTAAGAATATAATGTAGCATGGTCAGGTCACAGGATCTTAAGGACAATAATTATAACCATATCACATTAGAGCTTATGCTCAAACCTAGACGAGCAATGGGAAGCAATAGTAAAGAGCTAAGAATTTGATTTCATGGATTTCCTTTTTACATTGTATCACTTTATATTCTTTTAAAACAATACAAAATAATTATATGCATATACATAGTTACATACCAAAAACTTAAACTGATCAAATTAAGCAAGTATGTTCATTGGTCATCATATAATTTATTTTAATTTAAGTAAAATGATTGCCTAAATCTTATTATCTAAGGTAACTATAACCACCATTTATTAGCTCGCTGCAATTTGTTTGGTGATGAACAAGGGAAGAGTATAAAACAAAATACATAATATAATTGTGGAAACTTAGATACAGTATGTATTGAACAATAAATATTGTACACAACTAATGGTGGCATACCACAGCAGATGAGTTCGGTTTGTATTGCGTCATCCTCAAAACAATCGACTGAGCGACCCACCAACCAACCGACAAACCAGCCCAGCTGTGGCAGCCACATTGGTTGCCTTTTGTTTTTTTTGTTTTTTTTTTTGTTTTGCCACAATTGAAACATTCCTAAAATCTCTTTTAAGTCACTATTAGTAGAAAACAACCTACTACATGAACTGATGATGATGGCAGTGGCTGAGTTGCAAGGTTTTCAACCTGAAAGTGAGAAGGACTGTTGCTAATGCGTTAGCTTTTGCACTGAGCACAAGAGCACAAGAGCACTTTGAGTTCAATTAATGTTCATGTTGTTCATGTTCAGATATTTACAAGGATGACGACGCACCCCAAAACTTAATTCGTTCTGATGATGAAGAAGCACAGCTGTATGCAACCCCCAACTAAGTATGGACTTTGAATATGTATATTTCATCTTCATGAAGAAGATAAGTAAAAATTTAAATAAAAATCATATAAGGAGCACTTGCGACCAATGCGAACAATGTGACAATGATGCAAAATTTGCCATAGGGTAGTAGTCACTTAAATATCACACCCTTTCTCTATTGTTTTTTTTTTTTTTTTTTTCTTGAAATTATTTGGTTTGGTTTCGGTTTGTGTGTGTCACGGGCTAAACCAAACCACCTGCAACTCTCTCATACAAGTTCGGGAATAAACCAAAAACTACAATATACAACTATGTATTGTAGTATAAAATAGTAGTCAGTGCTGTTCCTGTTGCTGTTGCTGTTGCTATTGCTATTATTGTTAATGTTAACAATTCATTATTCGATGGCATAAGCTTGTGTGTCCTTTTGTGGATTCCATGATTGAATGTCAATGGTTGGCAACGGGATTTGTCAAATCAAGAACTTATGTTCCTGTCAGACTAAAGTTACTATCAACATACGATGCGATGCGATGCGATACGATGTGATGCTTTGCTTTTCGCCCTAAGAATTGATGTTGGTTCCCTTCCAGCTGAGTTTGAGATCTTTTCGAGTGGTTGCATGCTTATGCTCTATGATCTTTGTAACATTGCCACTGTTACTGCCACTGTTACTGCCACTGCCAACCGACCCGTCGTCATTGTTTTTGTTGTGATGATTTAACGCATCATCGCCCAAACTAAAACTTTGAAATGAACAGCTAAATGCGCTCTAATAGGGGTTCACATTTCAAACTTTTCGCACCGCTCAGCCAAAGGATCACTCTGTTTTTTTTTTTTTTTTGTTTTTTGACTCACGCTTCACATATCCTGCATCCTTTATCCAGCACGCTAACAAGCAACAACAAAAGCAGCACATATTCATTGTGATTGTGCAACTGTTTCTCTGTCTGTCTGTGATTTCGTTGCGATTTTGTTTTTTTTTTTTTTTGTTTTCAATGATCTCAATGCTGTTGTGTTGTGTTGTATTGTATCCCTTCATTCGTTCATTTATCCTTTTTATACCCAGATTTGTTTATTTTTTGTTTTTCTTATGCATCATCATCAGCATCAGCATCAGCATCATCATCACCATTTAGCTAGCTCACTCCTTTGGCATTGTTGCTTGCGATTGATTGTGACATTAAGTAGGATTTATTTATTTTTATTTGCTTTTATAATTTTTATCACGAGATGCAAATCATGTTTTAGGCTTTGTTACAATTTTCCAATTCGAATTCAAATTCAAAATTCATTTCATTTCACATCTTTTTAATAGTTCATCATGTGTGTATATATGTATATTCAAACAAACGTTCGTTGGGCATTACAATATATACATACATTGGTATCCTTACAATTATGCAGTTCATTTGATTGTTTTGGAAGAAGCAAGGTAGTAAAGCAGGAAGGTTGGAAGGTAGGCAGGTTTGTCGTTTGGCCTCTGTTTAAACTTTGGCTTAAGATTTTCATATTTACATTTAAATTCTATTTTATTTATTTATACATTTAAGTCTCTCAGTTTCTTTTTTTTTAAATAGTTTTATTTTTATTTTTCACTCTCTCTCTCTCTCTCTCTCCCTCTCTCTGAATAGAGAGCCTGCTTCTGCTTAGGGCTGATCCTGAATAGAAGATTGATATAGTCAGGCAGGTTGATATCAAGCTCAAGCAAAGGCAAGATAACTATAGTTTGTGATATTTTAGTTTGGATATGATTATGCTTATAAGAATATTTATAAATATTGAATATCTCCTGAAATATTTGATGGCTTAAATGAAAGTTTGACTCATTCATAATTTGATTTTTGGGATCTTATCTTTCTAAAACTTATAGATTCTTTGTGATTTCATACCTTCTCATATGTCTCACTTATAAAGCCTTCAAAAACTTTATTTTATTCATTTCTATCGAATACACACGCGAATAGAGTAAAAGTATATGGGAGGCATGATATGGAATTTTCAATTATGATGTGGAGATTTTCAACACGTTTCAGAAATTCAATTAAATACTAACGAAGTTTATAAATGCTTGGCAACAATACAAAACTAATAGACCGGATTTACTAAATTTACGTTATTCCACA
Organism: Amiota albilabris; assembly: GCA_037040105.1. Lineage (NCBI taxonomy): Eukaryota > Metazoa > Arthropoda > Insecta > Diptera > Drosophilidae > Amiota > Amiota albilabris. The sequence goes on along the minus strand of JBANCV010000632.1, from coordinate 20,638 downwards.
CGAAAACAAGTGTACTGTCTAATCATAGAGGTATACTCGTAGTATGCGTTGCTACACATGTGTTAACATCACTAATAGGATTCTTCTAATTTGAATTTCTTTTAAAATGTTCGATCGATGATGTATTATGTATATATATAATTAATACTATTTATTTTTTTTTTTTTATTGATTTATTTATATAAAATTTCTGCAAAGATGTTAAAACATTGCGAAACACGGAATGCATTCAATTAGTTATGTGCGCAATATAGATTTATTGAGTTTAGCTTCAACAGTAAAGCATATTTTTGGTATCCCTTTTGTATGATGTTGCAATATTTCAAGAATGCCAACAACAATGTAAATAATCCATGCTCTAATACAGTGGAAACTGAAATTGAATTGAATACCAACCGAAACCTAGATGAGTTTATATTTTTCTATGATGTAAATTATTCATTCAGCTGGGTTCGGTAACATTTAATAATCTAAAATTAACATTCTTAATAGTCCCGTTTTAGTTGTTGTTTTAATGGAAAGGCAAACATTATGTTTTTGGCTCATTCTAATCTTTTAAGATTATCAAAAAAAAAAACATTTAGTATTTTATTTACAACAGATCAGATCAGATCAGATTAGATTAGTTTTCATATTAGTGGCATGTTCAAAGGATAAAGTTGAAATATCCACTTGAGTGTGAAATGTTTGCGAGCATTTTATTAATTTTTCAAAGAAATGGAAATAGTTAAGGCTTCCTACTTGCAATTGAGGTTGAAATATAAAGTCAAATTTATGGAGAAAATATTATCATCTCTTCTGAGATACTGAGCCTTCATAGATCATTTCCATTATCTACAATATTCCGCAAGATTCCTGGTAGACTGAATCTCCTTTTTAAGCATTCTATTCCATGTGCACCTAGGACTTTCTTTCTTTCTACTTTCTTGCAGATTCCATGCAAGGGCTTCTCTCTATTCCAACTGTATTTCTGCCTTGATATGCCATTAATTAAAATTTGCCCAGAGATCTGCTTTGGAGATTATTAAGAGTAAATTGCACCTTAAGGCTTTGTTGATGCAGACTTGCAGCGAATTTAATCATAAATGATTTTAGCAAGTTTGAACCAGTTGAACATTCATCGAAGATGGGGAATGAGAGATCTAGGGTTGTTGCCTTTTCAAGTGTCGCATTTGCCTGCTATTGCTTAACACGTCATTGGGATCTATAAGTCTCTATGGATAACCAAGTTGAGAGCAAATCACGGTGCACCTGCAATTCTTCGCATAAGAAGAGATTAAAATATTTTTCAGAATTTGCAAGTTTGAGTTTAAAGTCCTTCACGTGATCCCATTACTTCTTGATTGAATGTTAAAACTTTGTGATGTTTTTATTGAACAGAAATTCTTCTGATCTAACCGAAGTGTACAATCAATATGAAGTTTCACTGTTTGCATTTAGATTTTTCAACAATTTTTTTTTTCATTTATTCTATTAGTTCTTTTTCCTTTTTGGTTTTGTTAGTTTTAGAAAAATAAATAAAAATCAAAAACAGAAACAACATTTCGAAATCAGTGAGAGTCAGTCATTTTGTAAGTCGCATATGGATATTTGCGTATGTGTATGTGTGTCACGTGACGCATGCAATTTGCATCCGTTTCCGGTTGAGCTTATACACACACACACACACACACACACACACACACATTGAGAAGCACAGAGGCATAGAACAGGAGTAGACGCGTGTAAAGGGTTAAAAAATCATTTTAAACCCTTAAAATGCAAAATAAAAACAACGAAAACCCGCATGTGCTGAAATAAAACAAATAAAAAAAGATAAAGAAAAACAACAACAACAACCAAAAAAACAAGAAATAACAAAATTTTTAAAGCCTCACACATTTTAATCCGTGCATTTAATATTTGTATCTCCATATGTACACACACACACACATCTTTACTATAATATACTATATGTACGTAATAGTATGTATGAGAATGTTTTATATTTGTGTGTTTAGGCAAAAAATTCAATTTAGAATATTTGCAATTCCCTTTGGCAAGCAATTCCTTTATTTTTCATTTCGTTGTATTTTTATTTTTTATTTTTATCTTTTACTTAGATGCTTTTGTTGATTTTTTATATATTATTTTGTTTGGTCTTTTGCAAGATTTTTTTTATTATTATTTTTTTGCATTTTTTATTTTTCCTTCATTTTGTGTTTTGTTTTATTATTCTTATAATATTTTCATGAGTTTTTTTTTATGATCATTTTCGAATGTGTTGTAAAACATTTTAAAATGTACGCCGCTTGAAAACAAGTTAACTGCATTGGAGGACTTACAAAGATGTATCATATGTATGTATGTGAAATTTATACAAAGGACATGCTACATACTAACATGAAATCACCCACAAGAACACCCAATTTGTTAATTTCTATCTTTCTCTATGTATGTATTTTGATGGCTGTTCTTTCTCACCACCGTCCTCCTCCTTAAGAGATCTGTGTTGTATATCGACTTACATGCATCCCTGTTTGGTTGGTTGGTTTGTCACATGTTAATTTTGGTTGCTTCTTGTTTTTTTTTTTTATTGTATGAAGAATGTGTTTACAATACTTTTTTGTAATGCGTCCTTTTGACATATTTTAATTTTTCGCAATTCATTTTTTAATTTTTCATTATAACATCAACACCCTGTCGGACAACTTGTGAACAGCAACAACATCATATTCACTCTGCACATACATACAATAGTTAACAATGTATGCACTATAACAGATAGTAAAAGGATAATAGGACAACTCAGCTCAATAAGGACTATAAACATCAGCATGAGCATGGGCATGACCATGAGCATGAGGCCTGACTATGAAAGAAGGGAGGGCAGTTTTGGGCTTTGAGCACAACATTGATTATTAAATGTGCAGCAGTAGCAACATGAATTGAATAAATGAATGAATGAATGAATGAATGAATGAATGGTTGAATGACTCAATGAATGAATGAATGAAAGAATGAACCCTTTTTTTTTTTGTTTTTTTGATTTCTTTATAAGTAATTTTTAAATGTGCTACTCAATTGTTATTGCTCTTGTATGATGCTTTGTGCATTAAATTTATTGAAGTTAATATTTGTCACCATTGTGCACCAAAAAACAAGAGGGAAGGAAGAGTATTCCTTATTCCCTTGTATAGACCAAGGCGCTCAAGGGCTGCTGTAGTTATTTTTCTAGTAAGTGGTACATAGGTAGAAACAACGAGGTCTTTGCATCAACTCCTTGTAAACAGACAAGGGTGATTATATGCATCCTTCTTCAGCGGATTGTTCAAAGTAGAAATGAAATTATTAAAAAAAAAAAAAAAAAAAAAAAAGGAAAAGAAAAATATGTTAAAGTGACAACCTGAACCAAAGAAGCGGAGGCAAGGAGTGGAGGGGAGAAAATTGAAACTGAAACTGAAATGAAACTTATTACCGCAAAACGAGGGGATAAAAGGGGTTAGTTAGTTTGAGAATTTGAGTTGTGAAGAGCAAATCATGCAACATATTGCATAATCATGCTATGCTACTATGTTGTCTGTCATCATTTGTCAATGGTTTTTAGTATCTTGTAAAAAAAAAAAAAAAAATGTAAAAATAATAAAACTGTGACCGAGAAGGGATTCATTTCATTCTTATTTTCATTTTTTGTCTATTTTGATGTTGCAATTAAAATCATTAAAAGAATACAATAATTTAATTATTGTGCATCAAAATAATACTAAGGATCTTGTTATCCTAACAAGACTTTCAAAATTAAAACAAATATTTGTAAATCTCAGGGTGTATTTTTTGTGGAATATAAATGAGATATAAAAATTTGAAAAAAAAAAAAAATTTTAATATTTCTCTTCTTAAGACTTTGAATTCATCATTTCTGTTGGGGTATTGAATATGAAGCTTAGCTCAATGCTATATATAATAATATATATTTTGTATCCTGATGATATAAGCTAAGATAAACCAAAAATATCACTTGTATTATAATAGACATAATAAACCTTAGATCACCCAAAATTCACTCAAAAATATCACTTATCTTACAATAGTGGAAGAATGAAACTGAATCAAGACTAACACTGATTATGATAAACCAAAGAACAATCACAACTCAGTCAAAAATTAATATAAAAATACCACTTTTCTTACAATAGTGCAAGAATGAATAATAATGAATCCTATGACTGAATCATTGTCACTATGATTAAGCTTACAGCACCTAAAATTCATCTAAAAATACCACTTTTCTTACAATAGTGGTGGAAGAATGAAGCTGAATCAAATCTAACTTTGGGTCATTGCCCATATAGAAAACCTCAGATCACCCGAAACTCAACCGAAAATATCAATTTCCTTACAAATTTGGAGAATGAAACTAAATAAAGTATAACACTGCTTCATTGTAGTTATGATAAAGTCTTTCAACATTATGTGCTATGGCTTCCCATCGTGTTGGCTTCTCCTACATATTTTATGATTGCAGAGAATTTTTCTAATAAATAAATCTTTCATCCTTCTCCAAAAGTGGTCAAATGTATTTTGACAAAGCTGTACGCTTATCTGTTTTAACTGAGAAAAGAAACGGTAGTCATTTGATTTTTAAGAGAGAGTAGCTTAGTAGTATAGCGCAAAAGATTACGTTGATTACTTTATGCATTTCTTTTCTAAGACGTTCTGCGTGAAAGATTATGCATTATAATGGGAAAATTTAAGTAGGACGTCTTGATTCCTCCAAAAGTGGGTCAATGCAAATCAATAACGAGCAAAATATATCATTTAGTAGAAAAGCAGTTGAAAGACGACGAAAGAAAGCCGAATTTTCTTTTTATATATCTAGTCGAATACTTTACATTCACCGAAAAATAAGGTAAACATATGCTAAAACATTTGTACACAAGCCTCAATCGTTTTGGGAACAAATTTTATGGTCTATTGAAAGTTCCTTTGAATATCATAGATCGAAGAAAAAAAATGTATTGCAGATAACCTAAGAATGTATGGAAAAAATTATGCCTGTATGCGAATGGGTGCGAATGGGTACCACATGGTGGAGGTTCTGTTATGCTTAATAACCATTATTGGTACTATAAATGAAGGCAGGCTACAAATCCTAAATGACTACGCATTTAATTCTTGTGGCAGACTCAAGGCATCATCCTTTATCTTGGAACAGGACAGTGTAAATACATTAGATTGGCCACCTCAAAGTCCCCGGGCATACATAAAAAGAAAGAAAAACCTAAATTTAACAAGAACGCGTGAGGAAACGATTGCTGAAGTCGAAGGAATTTGGAAGGATATTTCATGGGAAACAATTCAAAATTTGGTTAAATTGATTTCTGTGAGTTTGCAAAAGGGTATCGACATCAAGGGAGGGAGGGACGGAGGGAGGTAGGAGTGAATAGTATTATAAGTTTGACATGAAGTTTGTAATTCAAAGAAGGAGACATCGTAGACCACATAAAGTATAGTATAAAGTATATTTTTGATCAATGCGGAAAGTCGAATTCATGTAGCCATGTCCGTCTGTCTGTCTGTCTGTCTGTCTGTCTGTCTGTCTGTCTGTCTGTATGTCTGTCTGTCTGTCTGTCTGTCTATATGTAAGCAAACTATTCCCTCAGTGTTTGAGCTAGAGAGCTAAAATTTTGTACGAAGCTTTCTTTTTACCATGAGTGTGGAATCAGTCGAATCGGACCACATGGAGTGGTATCCCCCATACAAACCACAAGGTCAAATAAATATTGATAATAGAAAAACTTTTTTATTTATGGTTCGATCGAACTGAAATTTAGACATTAGACATTTCTGAGCCTAACGACATCCACGAACCATGTAAATTTGATGATCCTAGGGTTACTGGATCGTATACTTCCCATACAAAGAACATTTTCTAGTGGATGCGTGAAGAGTATAACAAACAAGTGTTATTTTATTATTGTCAAAATACTTTTAGTCATCATTGTATTGTATCTACTATATATACATACGTGTAGAATACTTTTATCTATGGGTTGGAACATGATAATTCCTTAACCTTGCCATAAGATTTTCATTGTACAGAAGCTACAATGAATTTTATTGGAAATGTACCCCGCAGGATTTATGACACAATACTATATAATATAGTTAAAAACCAACAAAAATAAACGAAACTAAACCAAAGTTAGTAAGTATGATGAAAATGTATGATACAGAATAGAACTGTTATGGTAAAATAGTTAAGAATTCTAGTAGATATTGTATTTAGAATATAAAGAGCTAAAGAACAATAATATTGACAATGCTTACTTGCTGTTTCGTCAAAACTAGCAACTAGTAATAATAAAAAAGGCTCTCTAGGGACAACACAATTTACCAATATTTACATTTCCAATGACTGCTTATTTTCGTAAAGAAAAATTATTGTATTATTAAAACAAACAACTCACCTCAGCTCACCAAAAAGAAAATTAGAGCAACATAACAAAACAGTTAGTAAATCAGTTTGTCAGTCAGTCAGTCAGTCAGTCAGTCTAAGAGTTGCTGATGTTGTCCTTTTACGCGACCATTAGTCCTTTTTAAGGTTAAATGTAAAACTCGATCGATCTTTATATTTTGACGTTGTTGACAATTGTTTGACATTGAATGGACTAAACAAACATGCGCAACCTTATATAACAATAACAGAAACAGAAACCGGGGTCTCATCCGACTATTCTAACATATACATATAACGCAATTCGGATGAAGATGTCCTTTATCATTGTCTTTTGTAATCAATGAATGAAGTAAACTTATTTAAAACAATGTACTGCATGCTCTTATTTAAATTGGATCATAAAACTAAAGGAATGGAAAGTAAAATAACAATGGGAACGGATGTTTAAGTGGTGCGGCAGACAAGAATGCGATATTGACGATAATTTTTGAAAGGACATAGCATACACACGCCATGTCACAGTTGCAATTGAGATGAATTTCATTGGAAAAATGTAGTAATAACACGCAATGTTGCTAGGATTTGTTGCAATTCCATTCAATGTATGTTGTTCTGAGAATATGAAACCTTCTTCTGTTTTGGGCTATCTATTATGAAAGAACAAACAAACAAAGTTCGAATATTGTTACATGTTGAGTTAACTCTGTTAACCTTGGTTATATGAATGACTACACTCTTTACTGTGTTCCAAATACATAAAGTACAATATTTCACATGACACATCTTGTTGCATCCTTTGTGTGCACTGAAAGTTGAAACATTATTTGCACTTATTTATTATTAGACTCAAAGATAACATAAACCGATAATAGCCGAAGGGGTTGACAATTTTTTGTTCTTTATTTAGAAACGGGGGACCCAGTTCCGGTCGCTTGTCATTTTCATTTTCATTTTCATGTTTTTTTAATAGTTGTCAGCCGCCCTTTATGGCGTGGCAAGCATCCTGTTAATCTCTTAATTTATCAATTGAGCTTCACAGTTTCAGTTTCAAATTAATTTCCATAAATGCGCGAAATGTTCTCAACTCAACTCAACTCAATTCGAAACAAAGAAGGGCCAAAGAGTATACAAAATTTTTCAATTCATTTTCAGTTTCAGTTTTGAATTCAGTCCAGCCCAGTCCAGGACTGTTCAGTTCAGTTCAGTTCTGTTCAGCTCAACTCAACTCAGCTCACCTCAGCTCTGCTTAGTTCTACACAAACTCATCGGAAAGGGTTATGTTTTATAGAGGTGGGGAGAGGCATGCAGGGGTATGAAAGTTATGTTTACATAATTAATTAAAAAATACAAAAGAGATGAACACACGCGTTTACAATTTATGGCAAAGGTTGGCATAAATGGGGTGCAAACGTAAAGGATATTAAGGAATAAATGAATGAATGATTCGTAAGAGAGTAGATGAGCTGTGAGTAAGATGAGGAATGAAGTTGCATTTCAATAGTTTATTTAATTTAACACACACAGATAAACATACACACACACATATGTAAAGTAAACTAATAATCACAAAAAATGAGAAAGATATTTGAAAAAAAAAAAAACAAAAAAACTGAAACGTCACGCTTCTTCTATTTAATGGAGCATTTAAAAGTCCATAGAATACGTCACGCATAGTATGAGTCGATTACATGAAAGGGTTACACTTCCGAAAGAAAAAACAGAACCGATTTGTTAGGAATTGCATATGGGGCGTGTATTGGCCTAAAGTGGGCGTAGGCCTTGGAACATTTGTCATGACAATTGGCTTTTCTTTTGCCCATCACGCATACAATAGTCCCGTGTTTCTTATATTTTCCCTTAGTCCATTTATTCTGTCATTTATTCACTTGAAAGCATTTTGGTCTTTTAGCGGTTGGTTGGTGGCGGTTAAAGTAACCAACCGACCAAAAATCTTACAAATGATTTTTTGATTTAGTGTGCCATATACATACCTTCATTACTGGTATGGTATGTTCTTTCATAGTGTCCTTGTTCTTGTCCCATCTCGTCCCGTGCCTATGGTGTCGTTTTCGAAGCTTGTCTGTATTATTGGAAAGCAGCTGCTCAACTTTGTTCCTCAACTGGTTCACTTTTCTCATGTGGTATTCAATGACTTTACATTTAGATGTAATCCTTAATGCTTAGGTGACTTATTTTCATTCTTTTTGAATATATTGTTACATGTACTACCTCTTCTAGTAATCTGGGAAACAAATTAAAAAAAAAAAAACAATGGAGACACTTAATTATATAGAAACGCTCTTGCTGATAAACAGTTAAATTAAATAAGTTCTCCGGACTTTTTCTTCTTTGGGGGCTACTTCTTCCAGTAATCGCTGAAAACTTTATGTGGAACAATCAGCTTATGAAGCACAGTGACATATGGAATGGACTGATAAAAGGCTAAACATATGATGCTAATAATATTCTTATTATATGTCCGTGACAAAGCGACATTACTAAGAAACACACACATATACTCAATATTACGAAAAGCATAAGAAATATATATACAAGTGTATTTGTTGCAAGGAATCAAATATTTAATTCAGGATGGTGTCAATTAGCACCTACTTGGAGTTGCTGCTTGTCAATCATTAGTACAAAGAAATTATTATATATATTACAATGAAAAAATAAAGGGAAAAGAAGAAGGGAAAGAGGGAAATAATGTGTCTCCCTTTGCTGTGGATTCAGGGTACAGAGCTCATTAAAATTTGTACTAAATGGATACGAAGGTGGCAAACAAACAAATGCAGCAAACAAATATCGACAACAAGAATAATAACAAATATAACGTCCAGCATGTCCAATTCGCTTTAGCACTAAATTGACTTATCAAAAATAATTATTCACGCCCTAGTCAAGAGTGCGGCGGCGTTGAAGAGAACGTGTGCCAGGACATTCGATACGCATACGCCAGGACGTTGTGGCGGACGAACGAATGGATGGACAGACAGGAAGCACAGGCACATGCACGCTTTTCCACTTTTGTGCTAAATGCTCGCTAAACACGAACAAACAATTGAAACACCCCCTCCCTTGCGCCACAAGCCGAGCCAAATCTTATATCCCGCAGTTCGGACTCTATACGTTGACAAAGCAAACCCAACCGAACTGAAGCGACTCAAAGCGAGAGAGAGGTCTTCCTTACGACAACACACGCTTTCATGTTAATGAGGATATTTGCACTTGGACCTCCCGGTGAGCAATGTCCTCGAGTTAACTGCCAAAAGTCGTCTTACATGCAAAGGACACATTGAGATTTATAACGTACAAAACTTGCGTGTGTCTTTCGAACGCTCGGATCGAGCTGCTCTGTGGGTAGCCTCGGATCACACCAATGAGATTTGAGTGAAGCCAAAGAAAGCATCCAAACTCTAATGTACAATATAGGTGGGTAAAGTAATCTTGTTTATCTCATCGTGTCCTTGCAACAGAGTGCAGTGCAGTGCAGTGCAAATAGGAAACACAAGTTACAACTGATATAGAAGGACCGGACATTTAATAATTTGGTTTCAATTTGCGCGTGCGTCAGCTACAGGCATCATTTCAACGAAATGTTGCTTTCTCGTTTGACTAAATTTTGCCTCTCTTTCTCGTTACCATATTTTTTTCTCTTTCTCACATACAATTATGTATTCACTTGCTTGGTTAACTGTCACCATGTTTTTCATTTTCATTTTCAGTTGCGAATTCGACGAACTCGATTCGGTAAGGGTCCACACGACCTGCTGTGGCCGACATGCGCATCACCATTGACTGCAAAAGTCCTGCGGTGCTGCTGATCTTCTCTTCCTTACCTTACCTCCTCCTGACAGCGGCATGTCGAAGCTATTTAACAATATCGAGATCGATCTTTCGATTTGTCCTACAACCTCCTCTCTTTCCTAGACATGTTTATTGCTTTTCATGAATTTCCACTTCTTGACTTTACAACAGAAGCCAATAATAAAATATAATATGACTAAAATACCCTCAAAATGAAAAAGAAACGACGTAAAACAAATACATCGAAACATTCAATTAGCTACAATAGTATTTATGAAGAAGCATAAACTCTTCAATGAATAAATATCACATTCTGATATTGAAAATGAATAAAATCCTTTTGGCTTCCTCCTTTCCCATATTTTAATCTACTGAAGTCACGAGATATTGGAGCCCTTTGTTCAAAAAGTTAGAAAGAGTCATCAAGTCATTCAGCCAAGTAAAATTTAATACGTCTGTGACAACCATCTAGTGACGATTCAAGACCTCAAGAACTATATTTGCCCCGAAATTCAGACTGTTACTCCGGAGTTATGTGCCCAAGTCATCCAAAATTGGAGGATTCGTATGATGGCCTGCCAGCGTAGCCTTGGTGGCCATTTGAACGATATCATAATCCATTACTAATTGAATCAATTTCAATTGATAATAAAATTTTGATAGAAATTAAAGCCATTTGAGTATCATTTAAAAAAAAGTTAGGACTCTCTTATTGGAAAACCCTTTACAATACTCGTATATCTTTCTTTTTCGCGTTATTTATTTATTTATTTCACTTTGTATCCCATACAAAGCCTAACAATAATTTGGAAATCTTAGAAATACTTATTGATGCATTTGCAAGCTCCTTTAGTGGTGACCTGAAGGACATTTTATATGTTGCGCGATCCTTCCAGGTTTATGAGGCAGGGAAGTCATTCCAACTTAGGCGCGTGTGGCTGCTCGTCTGTGAGAGTGAACGAGCTAGTGGTTTAGAATTATGAGAGAGTGTGTTATAAAGCAAAGTATATTCGAATGTGCTCTTTAAAAAACTTCGATGTTTCTTGGGCTTGCGTTCCCCCAAAGCTGGGAACCAGTTCTTGGAGGGACTGAGATTTTAATTTAATTTATTTTTTTTTGTTGTTTGTATATGTTTCCGCCAGGTGAATCGTCTATTCAAGAGAACTCCTAGGTATATGAGTTCGATTGAGTGAGAAGCAATTATAAAAATCATAGAAGGACAATTACTTTTATTTAGGGTAAATGTCACGCGTTTACATTTCTCCGGATTGACTTTTATACGCCAATTGTGCAGCCAGTTTGATACAAGTTGCAAGCTTAGCTTTTCCGATGCTTTTTTAGAGCAATGTGAACGACTTGTGATTGCAGTGGGATCTGCTAAGGCGGATGCCATGAGGTGGGATTTATAGGGATATCAGCGGTAAATAGGACGTATAATAGTGGGCCGACCGAGACCACTTGCTTGTGTTATGCCACCACGAATAGCCTAATGGCTTGTGTGACTTCTGTGGAAACACGCTGGTAATTTTGTGAATGAGACCATCATACCATACACGTTCGAAAGCTTGACCAACTTCAATGAATACGGTTCATTTACTCGATTGTGCCGTATTTTGATCTGAAATCAAATTGATGTATGGGAATGATGTTGTTTGCGCTTATATAAGCTTCTTAACAATACACCTTTAAAGTCCTTTTATTTAAATATGTGAAAAGCCAAAGAAATCTAAACTGTATTAAGCTAAGAATTCATTTCAAATCCCACAGTATTTCAGAGATGAAATCCTATTAAAAACATAAAATTATGTATCTTATTGTATAATAAGTTTATGGTGTCTGCCTTAATCTTCAGTTCGAAAATGTCTCTTTAAATTACCTTAGCATGTCTGAATAATTAAAATAAGTTACAAAAAATCAAATGCATCAAAAAGGAAGCACAAAAAGAAAATAGAAAACATTTACTGCAAAAAAAAACTTGCAATAAAGTAAAACACTTTGGGTAATTCATTAAGTTACGGAAGTTGAACTCAGAACTGCAATTTCCCCTAGAACCAATCATAGAAAATTTTAAATTCGTTTTAAGCACATACACATACACATACATACAATAAAATAACGGATGAACTAACAGATATATAGAAGCTGGAAACGGAAAGGTTGAAGGTAAAAACGGATCATCGCAAATGTCAGAAGAGAACAGAACAGAACAGAACAGAACAGAACAGAAGTCAGAGTAGAACGCCATCAGAGATACCACCAAGACCATAGAATGTAACCCGGGGACTGTAGAATGTGTCCAGTTAAGCAGGATGGATGTGTGTATCTATATGAGGATGTGAATGTTCGTGCTCTTGTGTGTGTACAACGGCATGTTCATAAATTGAAATCACTTCCATGACCAAACCAGAAAAGTTGAGTGCAGCAACAAAATGCTTGTAATGAAAGGGACACAGAAGGATACTGGGCACTGTGGCATCACTATGAAAAGGATGAATTCAAAGAAAACAAAAAACAAAAAAATAAATACATATGCAAGAAAAAAGTTGTGAAAGAGTAACAAAAATAAAGAATTCCTTTTCAATCGTTTGTCATTGGTGAGACTATGAGGAGATGTCAGATAGCAACTTCTCCATTGGTTTGAGTTCACTCACTCACTCATTCACTGAGTCAGTCAGTCAGTCATTCACAGACTGTGACGGAGATCTTCTTATACAAGTATTTGTAATACTACAATACAGAGAGATGACCATGACAATGATGAAGAAGGTGATGGTGATGGTGATGGTGATGGTAATGGTGATGTGATGGTGATGGTAATGGTGATGGGTGGTGGGCAACACTTGACACAGTTGCCACTTTCAATTGCCAACATAACGCCAACAAGAGTCGCTAACATTAACAGCCAAAACTTAATATACGTACAACCAAAGTGGTGCAATACATATAGTCATGCGAGTTGATGCAGGTAATAGTGTGAGTGTAGATGAATTGACCTGGTGTGGTCCAAACCGTTCCGGTTCGGTCCATTTTGGCCTGGTCCAGTATGGTAAGCCTTGCTATGCTATGATTTTGTTGGTTTGAGTTGCATTCCGTTGGGTTGGGTTGAGTCTCGTTGACTGACTAAAATAAAGAACATGCCGGAATTGAATGGCATGTGAAAGTATGCCTGCATATAAATAACGCCTGTGGCCATAAAAGGAGACCAACTTGTTTGGTAACGTGGACAACATACATATAAAAAGAAAAGAAAAAAACGAAGTGCAAAAACACAAATGCCACACACCCACATAACGACACCCAAACTCCTCGACACCCACAAACAACAAATGGTGGCAGTAAATAGCTTTACATAGCCCATGCGTTCCTTTCGGTTTGTCCGTTGAGTAGAGTATCCAAAATACCATATAAGCCCATGTTCATACAAGGTGCATCATTGAAACTAAATATCTTCTCAACAATTTTATATGTATAAGTATATTGCAATAAACTCCTTTGACTCCTTAGAAGTAACACTTAATAGGCGTAGCTTCAAATAAATTGCTTGGCTCACAAAAATCTCGGCAATCGCAGAGTCATGGTCAATATCTAGCTTCGTTTCCTTGTGCTGCCCGTAATTTTCAACCATTTCAGTTGGTTTCTTTGTTAAATGTAGATAATTACGGTACGAAGGTAATTGCATAATTTTTTCATTTTCTAAAAGTAAATATAATATGTTTTAGTATAATTTTTTTGCAGAACCAAGCACAAAAAGTTACGTACGTTTTTTCGTCGTTCATGCTTTGCTTCTTCTTGAATTTTGTATTGTTTTTGTAATATATTTGCACAATATATGGACAAAATATACAATAGAAAGCTCTTCAGGAGTGTCAATAATTAAATGTTACACCCTGTATAACTTACTATATCTAGGAACTTTAAGCTTCACTTGTTCAAGTTTTTGTTTTTTCTGTTTTCTTCAGTGTTTTTTTTTTTTTTTTTTTTTTTGATACTATTTAATTTCTTTCTTTCCATGGGGATATACGTGTGTGTGTATCTTGTTGGTTACTCTCTTTTATGACTATTTCTAGTAGTTCCGTTATATTTATTGGCCCACATCGAGTGAAAAATGTTCAACGCTTTGCCAATTTAGTTGAGTACCGTTATACGCTGGTTGACTTGAATTGGATTTATTTGGAGTTGGGAGAGAACAAAATGTTTGAAGCAGTGCAAAGGACTATAAGCATTTTACTATTAAAGTTTGTTGAAGAAGGAGCACAGGCATGTAAAATTTGTTTGTTCATTCCAGGATAGACTGTTGCCTAGATAGATAGACAAATCGATGAATGGATGGATGAATGAATCAATGAATGGATGGATGGATAGATGAATGAATGAATAACTCGTGTATAAATGAATGAATCAATGAATAAAGCGAATACAATATAATGACTCACTATAAAGTTACTGAAGTTAAAGGAATTTCTAATTTCTAAATTTACAATATCAAGATTGCAATAAGAATGAATAATAGAAGTACATATATTGATTGCCATTACCATGAAATCGATTTGTCAGGTTTTGTTTGCATATCTTGTGAAATGTTAAAATTGCCCATGCTCATAAACTCATAAGCACTTAAAGGTTCATCTATCTGTTAAATGACTTATTGGTTCGATTAGTTGAATTGTTTAATATACTTCATAATATATTGTGCAAATACCTTACTTTGGCTTTTACACAACTAAAATCATCTTCGTTTTGAATATACAAATTTGCCCTTGAATTTTCTATATAAAAAACATTTTTATACGAACAATCTCTTCTAGTAACTGTGAATGTTCTCAAGACCTAATCTGGAACGAATTTCCGTATGAAAATTTAATGATTAGTAAGCAAAGAAACAAATGTTTTGTATATTATTATATGGTACATAATAAGGTCTCCGAAGCACCGTTATATGTGTTACAAGTATTACATCAAAGCGATGCAATCCTATGCATATTATATTCTGTGAAAGGTTTACAATTACAAGGGACAACAAATGGCAAAGCTTACAAGTTGAGAGAGAATATGGCAAAAAGTAACTTTGCTACTAAAACTTCTATTAGTGGATAACTACAACAGCATAAAAATCACAAACTTGTAACGATGTTGTCCTGTAACTTTTAAAATTTTTGCCGGTTTTTCCTTTACTTTGTGTGCCTCTTCCTTTTCTGACAATATTTTTAGTCCACTTAAACAACAACAACAACAACAATAACAATAACAACATCACCACCAATATTACAGTTGTGTATATTTTTTTCAAGTCTTTTGTACCTTACCTTACTTTACTTCACTTGACTGCTTTTTTCCCCACGTAGTTTTTATGGAACTTACTACAAAATTCTGTGTGTATGGTAAGCCAATAATTTAACCAAAAATGTGGGGCTACTTACTATGTGGCCATATTTTGTTGGCTAATTCGAAAATAATTCACTCAATGTCGCTTCGATAAAGAAGTACATAGTAATAGTACATTAGGATTAACAAATTGTGTGTTTTGTGTGTCTTAAATTGAAGATGTTGAATTTTTTCGTGATGTTTCTTTGTTTCTATGTATAATTCCTGGGTCATCCATCTACTCACTGACTTAATAATAAAGTTCAGAGTTTCTTAAACTGTTATGCTTCACAAAGCACTTGGTCTGTCGCCAAACATTTCTCAGTTTGCATATGTTTACAAAGAATAATATTATATGCATCATGATTTAATTATAGTCTTCATGTAGTGAATAAGTTTGTCATTAAGTTTGTAATACAAAGAAGGAGACATCGTAGACCCCATGAAAGTATATATATACTTGATCAGCGTTGTTCTAGCCATGTCCGTCTGTCCATCTGTACGCGAACAGTTTTTGAGCCACATTGCTGAAATTTTGTACGAAGCTTAATTTTTACCATACACAGCATTTGTCGGATTAAGACGAAACGGACCACTAGTGGAGGGAACCTCCCAAACAAACCCTCTATTCAAATTCATGTTCTCATTAGAAAAACTTTTTTATATTTTGACAAAATAGTTTTCTGACACATATTCATCAACCATGTAAATTTCAAGACCCTCGAACTATTAGAAAGGTTACCTTCTATACAAAGCCCGAACTGAAATTCATGTTCTTATTAGAAAAACTTTTTTATTTTTTTTACTATCATCTTAAAATTTTGGTACAATAGATTTCTGATTTATATTCATGAACAATGTAAATTTCAAATTTCATTCTAGGATTACTGGATCGTTTTCTATGGGCTGCGTGAAGAGTATTAAATCTTCGGTATAGTCAAAGGTACCCTTCTTTCTGGTTTTTCATTTTAACAATTATCCGTGTTCAAAAATGTTTAGGAAACTCTGTTGCACCTAATTTAGTTTGGTAGGTTTGACTCAATACAAAGCGATTCAGCTATTACTGATGATGCCATGATGTTGGTGATGATGATGCTGCCACACATTACATAATTGGGCGTGTAACGAGTCTAATTGAGTTTTTATGTTTCTGCCCGAGCTTAGTCGAACGATGTACAGAATACAACAGTTGGAACAACAGTTCAAAGGGCGTTCGTTATGCTCTTAATTGGTACGTTGATCACTGAGTCGCCCCATAAGGATGCTGAGAGTGTGTTGGCCTTTTTTGCTTTCGTTTTAGCTTAATATAGCCGCTGGTCATTTTAATGCCCAGTAACCGACCAGTAAAACCGGACGATCCACCATTATAATTTTTCTCCAACTTTTCATATTTATTGTGTGCATACATACTGGTATTATATACCGTATAAACACATATGCAAGGGTATGCATATACTAGATGTGAGTGTATGTGCTTTAAGCTCATTTTAGTATACTAAATCAATTAACTTCACTTGTAACATGTGTTAATATCCTCTTTGCTTCCGGTTGCCATTTTATCGTGTGTTGTTTGTTGCATGTAAACTGTTTCTTTTCTCTTTTTATTTCGGTTGTAAATTCTCTTTTTTGTTCGTATTTATTTTTTATAATTTCTTTTCTCTGCTCTCCACTGCTTTCCACTACTTTTCTTTTTTACTTATCCAACTGAACATCCCGAATTATTACACACAACAAAGTCCATTTGCGACATATTAATTGATTTTCAATTGAATTTGGCCAGCGCAAAATATTTCTAAATAAAGGTTAAAATGCCTTTGGCTATTTTCTTATAAAATATTTCATTCTATTCACATTCATTTATTCATTATTTGGGTTTTTAATTTAATTTGGTACAACATACTAAGATGATGATGATGATGATGATGATGATGATGTACACATATGTATTATCAAAATTAAGTGATTGTCAACTATGATTGTGATATATTGGATTTCAACTAAAAGTTTGAACATTTTACTTGGGTTGTTTATTGTAAGAAATTTCTTTAAATACATAAAAAATATCATTATCGGTTGAATGGATATAATGATTAAGGTTGGAAAAACTCTAAGAAACCGTGTGCATTTTCCAAATCAAGACATGTAACTATTTAAAGTATTTCATCATTTGTTTTTTTTTTTCTTCAAATATCAATAAAAAACCACTCATTCGATTCAAAAACAAATTACTAAGACCCAAGAAGATTTATTTGGCTCACGCGACAATGGACTCCAAAAATATTATATAATTTATAATTTATAAAATTTGAAATAAGACCGTGCAAAGGCGTCGGTTTCGTATGCACATTATGCGTCATTAGAGGATTCGATCCCAGTTCTCAGAGTCTTTTTATTTCACTTTATTTGACATTTGATTATCTATTTTTTAAACATGATAAACAAAATATTATTACCCAAGTCCTCTATAATTCTATAAATCATACATTGTTTTACATTTGGGAGTCACAACGTCACTATAGTAATAAATGCACAAAAGTGTTTTGAAAGCAAAACAAAATTTGCCAGGTTAACTAGTTATAATATAAATTACGAGCATTTTTTTGCTGTCGAATTTATATTTTTTCCATATTTTTTTTTTTTACGAAAAAAAAAATTGGAAACCGCTTTCGAATCTAAATAATGAGTTTGTACGTCGTAAGCTTCATCTTTCTTGAGATTCGATTATATTCTATAAAGCAATATAGATAATCGTAATATAAATTCAATAAATATAAAATTCCTTTGTGAAATAAATTCAATCTATTACAAGCATATTAAAAAGGAACGATTGATATCTTTTCATAGCCCCTGATATATTATTCTACATACACATTTATGTAGTGTATTACTAACAAGAGCGACAGAAATCTATTTGAAATGGTTATATCCAATATGTTTATATTCCATAATATAATGAAATAAATAACGATTTGTTTTTGGGGTGTTGTTTTTTTTTTATATATTTTTTAAATTGTTAATCGCTTGGAACCTAAATAATTATTACTTCAGCCAAATGAATAATTTTGTTCCAATCGTAAATCTCCAAAAAAACAAATAGTTCCAAAAGTTCAAAAGTTCAGCTATTATGTATGTATATTATTTATACCAATAAAGTTCACACAAAAGTTCCGAGTTCCGTGTTCCGAGTCACTTCTTATTTGGCCACTGAAGACGAATAAATAACTTTACTGATATTTCATATAAATAAATCTATAAGTTAAAGTCATCAGATAAGCTAACAATAAAATCAGAAATATTTTGAACAAGCATTACCAATTCCTAAAACGGCCATTAAATATAGATGGGAATATTTCATAGCGTCGACAAATTTAAGTAAGTAACTTTCCAGGAAAGTTTTATTCACGATCTATGAAAGTCACATAAGTTATCAATAAAATTGTAAATATATTATTTTTAGAGGTTTTTGAATGAATCCATTGATTTGAAAACTTACTTATTGCCAATAACTATCATATGAGTACATATAATGATAGAACACACACAGGTACTTAGGTAGAGTTTTTGTTAAGAGTCATCGGAGTCGCATGTTGAATAGATGGAAAGAGAAATTTGCGTCTTATACCTAAAACTAATTTCATTTCGGTATTATTAGGTAAGGATATAATAATACTCATATTACCTTTCTTTTCTATTCAAATCTCTTCAATAATTATAAGGTAAATGAAGAAGAATATTAAAAGTGACTTTCCTTTCGAATGAAGCAAGTGTATGAGACTCTATCTCTTCTTATAAATTAATCATAACCAAGATTACAGTTTCTTAAAGTTTTTTGGAAGCAGCGCAGTTTTTATGCAGGGCACACACAATTTTACTGTATGTCCGTTGTCTTAAACCAATGTGGCCCAGGGCAACAGAAAGGTTGGACATCCCTGGTTTGGAGGAACACTTTGTGCTCCGCCAAACATAGTTTAAGAAACTCTAGCCTAGATGAATGATATCATATACTTACATCTTAAGTCATTTATTTCGTTATCACTTTTATTTGTCGAATTCCTTGAGGCAAAAAATTGTATAATGTTTTCGATTGAAAATGCGCAATAGGTTTTTGTTCTAGAAGCGTTTTCTCTGTAATTTTAATTTCCTGGTCGTCGCTGAGTAGTGTATGAGCTTTTTTCACTTCCTTTGTTATACTTTTTTCTTGAATGGTTGCTGTTTTCTGAGAATTTGTCGTGTTGCGATTCTCCATTTTATTTCTACCATTAACCACCATATATGTTGCCGACTGTTTGGGCATTTTAGTTTCTTTGACGCATTCCATAGTCCTTGGTGGCATCAACATTCCTTTCACCACTTTGAATGTCAAAATACAAAATTATATTATTATTTATCTATAGTTATGCTATGCATTTCTGTACTATTTGGTTTTACATATAAAAAATATAATACTTACTGGATGGCACGCGGGCCTTGCACATCTGAGCCATTCTTTTCAGCATGATTCCTTATATTAATTTTCCTGTTTTTATTAATATATACGTATACGATCACAATTTTTAAAACCACATAAAATTTAACACAGAAAAAGGAATTTTGTTTAAAATATTAAGTTAAGAATATACATATTTTCCAAGAGAGTTTTGAAATTGAAATGAAATTATTCTATGGAGAGCGAACTGAAGTTTGATTTTAATATTTGGAAAAGCCTACTTCATCATATCATTGTTAATTGTTGTTGTGCCTTAAATTAATGAGAAGTGAGAGTGTTGTAAAAGAACACAATCCAATTTAACTGACTGCCTATCTCACTCACACACTCTTGTGAATGCAATTTCATCTAATAATTTGTGCAGCAATAATAATTATAGAAGCGTAAATGACAGATGAAAGCATATGGGATAATGATCCACAACATATTATTCTTAGTATGTAAGACAGCATGAGAGTGGCCAGAATATACAAAAATTAATGCATCTCCGACATAAAGAAACAGTGTTGTAAAAGAACACAATCCAATTTGACTGACTGCCT
>JBANCV010000631.1:0-30449 GCA_037040105.1 Amiota albilabris | reverse complement strand
AAGAATTCCAAACTGAAATAAAATCGCTTAACACAAAGAAATCTAAAGGGTACGATGGAGTTGATGCTGCAACCATAAAAGCCCTACCAATTAAATGTCAACTGCTATTAGTACACATTTTCAATGTTTACTTCAATGGAAATGTGCCGAGATTATTTTTATACGTAAACTAGGGAAACCTGAACAAGAACTAACAGGCCAATCAGTTTATTGGGGATTCTCGCGAAAATATTTGTTCGCAGAGTGTTGCCTATACTGGAGGAAATACTACCTCCTAAGCATCATTTTCGGCGCAAACATGGTACACCTGGGCAAGTACTTGTACTACTCAATTATTAAAACAACAACAATCTTGGATGTGTAGGTGGAACATAGTGGTAAACTCTGAATAATCAAAATACATTGTTTTTTCATTACGTAAAGGTTCCAGCTCATCACTTCGTTTTAATGGTATAGTTATATATATTGGTTAATTGGCAAAACATCAAAACTCAGCCTTGGAAATAAATTTCGGCTCAACAAATTCATCCTAAAACCAGTTTGGACGTATGGCATACAGCTTTGGGGAACTGCAGCTAAGTCCAATGTTAACATTATACAAACGTATCAAAACCTAACACTACGTAAACTCACTGGTGCGCCATTGTATATTCGCAACGACGATCTACACAGAGATCTACATATGTCAACAGTCATGGAAGAAATTTTCCGATTCAGCAAGAGGTACGCTAAAAGGCTCAGATCAGACTCCACACAACGCAAACTTAAAAGATACCATCCTATGGACCTGACTGATAGTAGTTAAATTGGATTTTTCCGTAACTGTGATCTTTTTTCTTAACGTTAAGACATATGTACTAATTAAAGTTAATTTGTTAAAGTTCTTTTACCGAACTAAATACAAATAAAACTTCCACATTACTCGGAAGACTTGCCAACTCATAACAAATTCACAAAGTTGGCAGACCGCATTATACCACTTGATTTAACTTACTCAATCGTAGATTATGTTTAAACAATTGCTTAAACATTTTTGTATGGAATCAGTTTAAGTGGTGTTAAATATAATCAGTTTAAGCAATATACACAGCAAATACTCGTTTGAGTGATAACCCTAAATGTCTATTTACACTAGATAAATGAAATATCGTTACACACAATTAGCCACAATGTTGCATTTGTATATATAGTAGTATGGCAAAAAAATTATTTAACTAATTACTCGGTTAATCCATTAATCGTAACGACTAGTTATTAATTGCAATTAATATTTGATAAATTGACCGATTAATCGGTTAATTGATGAGAAAAACAAAAAAAAGGATGGAAGAAGTGATGAGCACAAAAGAACACAAAAGCGATTAATTGCTTTTCCTTAAACGCAAACACGCTTTTTACACTTTAACTTTTTCTCGTTCCAATCATACATACTTTTCATTACAGTGTCACAAAAACATCATTATCTTTTCCATTTTAATTGCTTGTTAAGCAATGAATTCATTTCTCTTAAATTATACCTGATGGTTCACGAAAAACTTTTTCAAGCAAAAAATATTAGATAGCGTACCTTTTATTTACTCAATATATTAACTATAATTAATTTAAATATTTATTCTTCCCATAACCTTCCCACAACAACAAAAACCCCGAATTATATAATAGTGGATTAAGCATACTGCTCCAGAGAGTAAACCTTTTATGTTGGAATGTGTGGTTTTAGAAATAGGTACTAAGATCTATGTAATTTTTTCATTAACTTGTACAGAATCTCTTATTACCAAGCGAGATCAAAAGCGTGTTTAACGTCAAGAAACATAGCAGAGCAGAGTTAGTTAGATGAAAACACTTGTTCTGTGGTACCATATTTTCGACGAAATCCGAATTGGCTGTTGGGAAGTATGTCACAGTAAAGACTATTGAATTGTATAGACTGAACAGTCCGCTCAAAAATTTGCTTTCGCTCTCAAACAACAACAACATCTAGATTCTACTCAAAATATCACGGTTCCAACAACTTTTGCATGGGATTTTGTTGTTGGAAACCGTAGAAACTTTTTGGCTCAAGTTTCCAAAAGAGAAACTTGAAAATGCGAAATATTCATCAACAATGTAATTTTCAAGATCTTAGGATTACTCAATTCTATAGCTCCCATACAAATATTGTGGTCACAATGTTGAAATGCAGTATATATACTGACTCTACATAAGACAAATCAATACTGAAATATTTCTGTGTGCACAATCAAAGGAGCGTATTCAAAAACGTTTTCTAGGGGATGCGTGAAGAGTATTACATCTTCGGCATAGGCGAAGATACCCTTCATAACCTTTGATTTACAAATAAATTTCATACTATTGAAGCAAATTACATGATATACTCATAATCACTTTAAATTAGTACGCCAATCATGTATGCATTTTAGAGTAGATAATTGAATTGCATATTTGTCTAATGTGAGAACAGCTAATTTATGTAATTCACGCAGTATAACCAAAACGGGTCGTTCACAACATTGACTGTATAACTTTATACAATTGAGTTTTATACTTTTAAATGTTCTCGTGAAAACCTTAATGTGAATGTTTATTTACGTATATGTCTAAAACAGACTCGAAAATGTAGAATTAAATAAAATAAAAACTAACAACGCAGCCTTATTAGACCAACAATGTAAAGGTTCACACGTTCCCGGGATATTTGAACAAAATTAACGAATTTCGTTACGAGTTGCTTCGCTGGACTTAGCCGGTGCGATTATTATTTTTTCCAAATGTAAAGACTTGGGTGGGTGAAACTTGAATTGCCACTAGAAAACAGCACAACTATTTAAATGACCTTTTTTTTTGAAAGAGATTAACAAATTAGAGGAACGGTGAGGTAATCTAAATACCGTCGTAAATAAAGTAATTTTTAAATCCCCACCCTTATATAAAAATTATTAGAAAATTAAACTATATAAGTTTACTCACATGTAAATTAGTAAGTATATTTTTTACACCTTCAACCAGATGGGTTAGGAATTTCGTACGCTCCGTAGGTGAAAACAAGGATCGACGCACTGATGTCATTTGTACAAGACAGGAGAGAGAGTAACTCGCTAAGCCGTTAGGTAATATTTGATACAGGTCGAAGAATAATTTCAAAGTATTTGGATCAAGGAAAGCGGGACGCCAAGAAGTGGGTATCTGTAATGTAATAGTAAATATATATCACATTTAATATAAACATTCGTTGCACAATTTTAAATCACATACACAAGCTTCCACCCACCTGCACATTATTCATATCATCTGCAGATTCATCGGTAGAACTTCCTATAAAATCAAAACTCAGGCAATGTTTCGTCAAACGCAAAACATGTGAAATTAAACTGGATTGTTTTTATAAAGACAAATTGTAGACAAAAATTTCTATTAAGAATATTATTTTTTCTAGTTACATTATAGGATATTTACGATTGCTGTGATTCATCCAGGAAATTTAATGTTTTGCTATTATCACGGGCCGTTATTAATAGTGAGCATGACAAGAGGAATGTGTCATACAATTGACGATCACGATAAGATGTTGCAATTTTCCGGTTACGTGAAAATGATAAATTTACATCGATTTCAACAATTGAATTCATTTCCGAAACCAGCTGTGATAATATTTGTACGCCAATTGTACAATGTTCCACTGAACCCTGTGTCAAGAATAGGAAGTAATAAATTAGTCAAGACGAACATAGCCAACGCAAAAATTATTTTGAATTTTTACATACCTGTAAAAACTTTTTAACATCTTCCAGTAAATTTTGAAATATGAGATCGCCTTTGTATGCATCAAACCAACTGAATTTGGTTATTTTGGCAAGTAGCGTTACCAATGATTGTAAAACGAAATGTTGAAGATTTGTGCGATTTGCTAAATAGTTAAGCACATAGCCACGTATCTCAACACGTTGTAAAAGCGAGATGCCCGGTATTAATTTTGTGAGCGTTGTTGCTGCTAGCAACTGTGAATAACTTGAATTGGCACGATCGAGCAACATTTGACATTTTGGCAATGCATCCTGGCAACTCGCAAATGCAACGAGCGCTTTCTCTGCATCTGATCGTATAACAGAATCTGTAGCCTCATACAACTGTTTGCAGAGGATTTCCAATTGAGTCACATCCTAATTAAGGAAAAACAATGTGTTAAGAGGAGTCGTATAATATAACGGATCATCTTGGATTACTTTATTTTTCACATTTTACATTCTTTATTGTTACATTTGAAGTTAGTTCCTAATGAACTACAGAACGTCTAACACGTAACTTACGCGTTTTATGGCTTTTCACACAGTCTTCGACTAATAGTGTATTTACACGTTTGAGTGATGACCCTAAATATCTATTTACACTAGATAAATGAAATATCGTTACACACAATTAGCCACAATGTTGCATTTGTATATATAGTAGTATGGCAAAAAAATTATTTAACTAATTACTCGGTTAATCCATTAATCGTAACGACTAGTTATTAATTGCAATTAATATTTGATAAATTGACCGATTAATCGGTTAATTGATGAGAAAAACAAAAAAAAGGATGGAAGAAGTGATGAGCACAAAAGAACACAAAAGCGATTAATTGCTTTACCTTAAACGCAAACACGCTTTTTACACTTTAACTTTTTCTCGTTCCAATCATACGTACTTTTCATTACAGTGTCACAACAACATCATTATCTTTTCCATTTTAATTGCTTGTTAAGCAATGAATTCATTTCTCTTAAATTATACCTGATGGTTCACGAAAAACTTTTTCAAGCAAAAAATATTAGATAGCGTACCTTTTATTTACTCAATATATTAACTATAATTAATAATTTCCCATAACATTCCCACAACAAAAATCCCGAATTATATAATAGTGGATCAAGCATACTGCTCCAGAGAGTAAACCTTTTATGTTGGAAGGTGTGGTTTTAGAAATAGGTACTGAGATCTATGTAATTTTTTCCTTAACTTGTACAGAATCTCTTATTACCAGGCGAGATCAAAAGCGTGTTAAACATAGCAGGGCAGTATTTCTTTTGTACAAACACTTGTTCTGTGGTACCATGTTTTCGACGAAATCCGAATTGGCTGTTGGGAAGTATGTAACAGTAAACTCTATTAAATTTTATAGACTGAACAGTTCACTCAAAAATTTGCTTTCCACACAGTCTTCGATTAATAGTGCATTTACACCGAGCTGCATCTGAAGCGATTCTTTGTGAATCGACGTTAGGTTCACACCGCCGATTCAGATTCAGAAACAGCTGTTTCTTGTTTGGTTATACATTCAAAAGGAACGTTGCACGCACGTTGACTAAATTCAAACGTAAAATTTATAAAAAATACGTGAGATGCATCAAACAATTTGAAGGGTATGCAAATAGTTCTTGCAACTCCCCGTTTCATTCCTGCTAGGTATTTACTAATCATGCCCTCCAAACTACAGGGAAAACCTTCTTTCACATCACAATAATTTCCCCAATAATCACTCACAGATGCAAATGGGCTATAGCAAATTCGTTATATGGGAGCGATCATTTCACAGTTTAAGCAAGAAAAATTGACTTCTACTCCAAACTATAAAACGGATGCTGGCAACTGCAATATGTTTCGCAGTCAACTGAACACGTATTCAGTAAATACCAGTCCTAGGAACCTCAACCAGGACGTAGCCATAACCACAAAACAAATAGGGAAAGCTGCCAGCCAACTGCTCAATTCCAAAAGCAAAACGAATACTTACATAGGCCAACATAGCATGGTGGACTTCTTACCTCACTAAACTACGCGAACGAAAGCAAGCGCTTTGAGTAATCTACAAAAGAAACCAAACCATCCCCAATTTAGTTGCATATAAGAAAGTCAAAGCATATTCAAAAAAGAGGCTAAAAGCGCTTAAATAAAATCTTTAGCTGATTTCACCAACCGTATATCACCACAATCTATTTCCAGGAAGATTTGGGCAGATATTAAGACTCTAAGTGGTAATTCAATAATTCCATTAAAGGCGCTATCTGTTAATCGAACATTACTTACTTCTTCCAAGGATATTGCAGAAGTATTAGGAAAAATACAATGCTATCTGCAAACTACAGAACGACTAATTTGGCAGCCTAAGCCAGACTTATGGAAACTCCCATAATATGCATAGAATTTGAAGCGGCCCTCATAGAAACTAAAGGGAATTCGACAGGATATTATATCCCACAACCAAAAACCTTCCCCCGATGTCAGGCTTGAGTTCATCAAAATTTACAACTTAATACTAGACAACGGTAGATACCCCCACACTTAGAATACTGTAGCTATCGTTCCGGTCCTCAAATCCAATAAACCGGCTCATGAGATTGGCAGCTTCAGGCTCATTTCATTACTACCCTGCTTCAGCAAACTTTTCGAAAAAATACTAGCACGAAGACTCATGTAGTTCATAAGCAGGTACAAGCTAATTTCAGATAATCAAGTTGCATTTAAACGCAAGCACAACACAATGGACCCACTGTTACAAGTCCAGCATTTCGTGTCGAACGCTCTTCCATCAAAAAATCATGTCACCGTTCTGGAGACGTATTTCGAAAAAGCGTTTGAGCTCTGGGGAGTCGATCTTAAGACCTTTAACTTGGTATGCGATCTTTCTGAGTTCGAGTTAATAATGCCAACGATGCAATAATACATACTAAAATCAAAGATATTAATAAAGTACATAATTCCTTCTTAAATGTCTTGGAGGATATACAGGATTAAAGAAATTTATCGGCTGCCACGCTCTCAAATTGCAATCTTACTTATCATAACACTACTATTGCAAATGTAAGCGAACTTAGAACTCAAAATTTAGTTTTAAACAGCACTTTACACAACTGAGGTTAAGCTTAGAAGCTAAACTTCATATAAGGTTTCTAAGTTCAAAGTTCTCTAGAATTCATATCAACACCTTTGTAAATATAACTAGAGCTCTTATCCTCGCCAAATTGGAATACGGACTGCCGATATTCTGGATGTGTTCTGGATCCAACTTGAAGAAAGTCCAAGTACCTTATCATATTGCTGCACGTCGGCGCATAAGCGTCTTTCCAACTTCACCTATAAAATGCGTCTTGGCAGAGACCGGATTACCTTCAAATATGAGACATCTAACAAGCTCCTGCCTAAATTATACATTTCAACTAATCAACTCCTTCATAAAAGCTTCATTAGTGCGTTAAAAGAAATACAAAGTTATGTCAACCATCCATCGGTGTGCAACATTTTGGAAGCTGAGCAATTTAACAGTAAAAAAACCGGTTCATCCACCACGGCAACTACAGAACTCTTCGTTTAATACAAAACTTCACCAATATAAAAAAAAACCTACAGATAGTTCTGTCTTTTGAAAAGTTTTCCTAGAAGAGTTGTCTAAGCGGCATGGTAGACATTGGCTATATGCAGATGCTTCGAAAAATAATGGATGCATAGGATTCGCCTTAGTTGACGGTTTTCTTTGCAAAGGCTCTGGCTGTTTTGAAAGTTTGCATTTTTGCTCACGAAAATAGAAGCTCTTTCGCAATCTGCACAGACAGTTTATAGCAGCAGTAAAAAACTTGAACTGTCACAATAATGTAAGAACGGACATTCGGAACCTTTGCATCCAAGCATCCAATAAAAATTTCTCTTTTCTGGGTTCTCAGCCATCAAGGCATCATAGGGAACGAGCATGCAGCTGGGGCGGCGTATGCAGTTACCAAAGGACCAGCGATTGTAACACGCCAACTGAGAGGGACCTACATAGGGGCCTCACTAAAATAATATCTCAAAGGCATACTGAGATCTGGACTGGACTTAATTGTAAAAATTTACATAATATAATAAATAAATAAATATTGCTTTTCAGACAGTGTTAAGCTTCGTCAATTTGTTATAAAATGGACTGCAAAAACCCTTGCTGCACACCAAACACAAGGAATCCACTTAATTCGATTTAACTGAAGAGTTCATACATTCATGAAAGACGAATTGTCATTAACGTTATCAATTGCACATTTTCTTTACATGATATGAGAAATCAAATTGTTTTTTCATAAATATAAATATGTATTCATCGTCATATACGGAGGATGCTGGTTAAGTCTGGAGATATGGTAACACCAATGTTGATATGTCAAATCTGACATTGGTATCGTAAAGCTTGTCGTTTTTAATGATAA
The DNA here is from genome assembly GCA_037040105.1 of Amiota albilabris. NCBI lineage: Eukaryota > Metazoa > Arthropoda > Insecta > Diptera > Drosophilidae > Amiota > Amiota albilabris. The sequence continues at coordinate 22,236 of JBANCV010000631.1, read as the reverse complement.
ATGTACTCAGAACGTTTTGTCATACGAGTGCTCTTTGTATTATTTACAGTGACTTGAAAAATTCGTTTCGGTTAAAAAATGGAATTAAATCGTGAACATTTTCGTGCAATGACTTTTTATGAGTGTGCCGATCAACTAGCTTCGACTTTTCGTGATGAAGCACCATCCAGGGTCACCGAGTTTCACTGGTCTTCTGAATTCAATCGTAGTTTTCTGCAGGACGAATTTCGTGAAGGTCGTCAAAAATCGGTTGTTGTGCCACAAAACATCGATGCAGCGCATGAACTTATAATGCAAGATCGTCATGTAGTATATCGTGAGATTGAGGCATCCGTGCACATTAGTTTAACTTCAATACATTCAATATTGCATGAACATTTGGCCGTCAAAAAGATTTGTTCGTGTTGGACACCGCATAATTGGACATTTTTTCGATGATACATATTTGTTATTATTTGTCTGTCTCAAGACTTAAAAAGCAACCCTCCAACCAATAAGATACAAGTACAGCAATAATAATTAATGTCAACAACAAAACTTATACATATGGAAAAAATTAAATGCTTAATGAACTAAAAGAATCAGAACATTGTAAGTACCTATGTAAATAATTGAAAATTAGTGTATTTCATACACTCATATACAAAACAAAAATCCATTGTTATAAGAGTGAAACAAAGTGGAATACAGGAGAATTCTATTACAAAGGAGGAAGGGGTGGAAGAGTAATGTCCAAGTCTAATAACCCCACTTCCAACAATTATGCTGATGCGGACGATACGATACGTATCAGCATAATTGTCCAGAAGTATATGAAATGCGACACTGCATTATAAATAAACAAAAATTCTTACTGAACATAACGTCAGCGTAGTCTTTGCTTATGTCGTTTATGCTTTGTAAGCAAGAACAAATATAAAAAGAAAAGGTATTTGCATATGCCAAGAAAAACATAAAGTTTAGAAGTCTAATCATCATATACGCCATTATGTATGTTGGACACTGTGGGAAAGGTGTGCGTGATCGTTTGGAAACGGTAATTAATGCAGCTGGCAGCTTGGGACGCTCAACGATCGACGCAATGAAAGTGGTCAAAGACATCACCGAAGACGCCACGAGAGCTACACGATGGAATGGTGGTACTAAGAAATACAGTGCTGTAGTGACGATTGATATTCAAAACGCATTTAACACGGCGAAGTGGCAGCACATTATTCAAGCACTTAGAGGAATTAACGTTCCACAATACCTGATCCGACTAGTAGTGGACTTTACCAAAAGACGTCTAAATTATTATGCGGAAGACAGAGAACCCGAGTACGACGTCTCAGGAGGTGTTCCACAGCGGAAAGTCTTGGCCCTTTGTTATGGAATGCATTATATGATGGCGTACTAAATGTAGAAATGCCCAGCAATGTAAGGGTTGTAGCCTTTGCCGATGATTTGGTGATTGTGGTGGTGGCTAATAGTGCATTTACACTGAGCTGAATCTGAAGTGATTCAACGTGATTCGATTTTGGGTTTACACTGGCGATTTCAGTTTTGGGCCTGTTTTTTGTCAAATATGCCAGCCATGACACGATTCAATTCTAAAATTATTATTGAATCGACCAGAATCGATTCACATTTTACAACAAAAACATTTTTCTTTGTGTTTGTTGTCTTCTTCAATGGTCGATTCAACATTGAATCGATTCAGCACCTTAGCGAAACGGTGGGCGACCATGGCAGATTTCTGACAAAGGCAGGTGGACCCATCGGCACAGTAATATCGTCGAAGAATGGGTCTGCAGGAAGTTCGGCGAAGTCACCCATTACCTTCTTGCATACTTCCTGAGCGGCCACGGATGCTGTAAAGAATATTTGCCTAATAATTTTTTGAGTTACGAATGTTTTTATGATACAATAAATATGCTCAGTTCGACTCTATCACTCGTTGAGTAAATACGAATTTTTTCCAGTTCCGCGTTTACACTCCACACCGCTTTCTTAAATAATCTTTTATACCGTATTCTAAAAGAAATCTTACAATAAACTCTTATCTTTTGATAAACAAAGAAGTGTATAGAAAAAATGATGAACGAACAACAATACCTTGGAGTGAGGTAAGAATAATGTGAACCAAATCGAAATAGACAAACATATATCGCTTAAAAATCAAAATACTTATTAATGAAGAGAATAGATCAAAACGAAACATTAACCAACGTGTCACCGCTTCTTATAAAAAAAAGTTATCGACAATGTATGCAATGTAAAATAGAAGTGTATTAAACTACGTAACAGCATTATCGTTCTCAAAACAAAAAACGTCCTTCAAGCCAACAAATTAATCAAACTCCAATCTTTGAACAACCAAATCAACGTTGGTGTATCAGAACATAAAAACATAAAGTACACCAAAGGAGTAATTTACTGCAATAATTTAAGAGATATTCCCGAAAACGAGATACTAGAAGAATTGAAATCGCAAAACATTACAGAATGCAAGAAAAGTCTTAAGAAGCATCAAGACTCTCTTAAAGAAACTGGGCTTTTCATTCTAACATTCGCCTCTCTCAATCTTCCAACACAAATTAATATCGGCTATGAAAAAAATAAATGAGCGACCATACGTACCTCTTCCTCTTCGCTACAAAAACTGTGGATGTTGAGGACACACAATAAACACCTGCAAGAGAGACAAGCTATGTCTAGATTGTTTAAACTCACTTCACATTGACGAAACAGAACCCTGTAATCCCTTTAAATGCCGCATTAATTGCAAAGAAAGCTCTATCCCCAACTATCACTACAGCATCTTCCACCTTTACTACCATATCGCTTTTCGATTGTCCCACAGACCTTGCAAACTGAGACAAGTTTACAGCCGCAACCAACAATTGCAGTCTAGACAAACCAATTAGTTCCAACATAAATAAAGGATCAGCCAATATTATTAAAATCATCCGGCATAACGCCAACTCATCTATACCACAATCTTGCCTCAACCCAGCCATAAAGTTTAATATCCCTGGTGGAATGATAAATTACAAACTCTAACATTAAACAAAAATCACCATTGGTCCAACCTAAATTGTTTAATTTCTACAAGCAATATAATAAACTACAAAAAAGCTAACGCCTTATACAAAAGAGAAATTAAACTTGCCAAACGAGCATCAGTACAAAACTTTACAGCCGAAATCAACCCCTGCACTTCTACCTTTAAAATTTGGTCCCATATCAGATCTTTCTGTGGAACGAAACCCCATCACACCATTCATTGCATTAATGACAGCAGCCTTCGCACTTATATGACCGATAAACCATTAATAGCTAACAAACTCTGCATACTCTGTTCTTCACAATCCTTCTCCTCAACATTCAGTACTCACTCTCCAGTTCTGCCCTAAAATAAGAAGACCCTATCACAATAATCGAACTCAATTCAACATTAGCCAATCTTAAGCGTAAAGCCCCTAGAATTGATAAGATATCTTATCCTATGCTTAAACACCTCCACATATCGGTACAGCGCCGCCTCCTTAGCTTATATAATAATATTTTTGCTAAATTTATCCCACAACAGTACAAAATGAGCAAAATCATATCATTCCTTAAACCCAATTCCGATAAATCTAATATCAACTCCTACCGGCCAATTTTACTTAACTCATGCTGTTCCAAACTTTTAGACAAAATCATTGCGTATCGACTATGGTGGTTTGTTTCCGCAAACAAAACAATCGATAGTCATCAGACTGGATTTAAATGGGGAAAATCTATATCTGATTCCATATGCACATTAGATTATCTGATATCATCGGCACTTTCCACCAAAAACCATATCTCAGTTGTTTCTAATGATTTTACTAAAGCATTCGACAAAATAGGTATGCACTCTATTGTTGACTAGAAATGACTAAAAGAATGGAAAATCGGACCTAAAATCATCACCTACATTATAAACTTTATGTCAAACAGAAAAATCTCTGTATGCGTAAACGACCACTACTCCTGCTCACTTCCATTACACAATGGAATACCCCAAGAATCACCCCTCTCAGTAATCCTTTTCCTTATTGTATTTAATAAGCTAAGTAGAACTAACGATACACACAAACAGTTCCTTTTCTGCACGTATGTGGACTACTACCACATCACAAAAAAAAAAAAAAAAACTTCCTCTCTTAATATTGATTCAGTCCTTAATGATATTCTACTTTGGTGCACATATTCGTGTGCGGAACTTTCCTTATCCAAATGCAAACACTTACACATTTGCGGAAAACAACTATGCCAAATACAAATTAGCTTGCCTACAATAGCCAACGCAGATAATATCAAAATCCTTGGCATCACTTTTAGCTAAAGGTAACTCTGGAACGAACACATCAACAACCTACTATTGTTGCTTTCAAATAGATTTAACATTAGTAAATGCCTATCAAACAAAAAATATAATACTAATCATCTTGCTTTAATTTCAATCATTAACTCTATCATCATGTCAAAAATCGACTATGGCCTTTACCTTTACGGGCACGCTCCAGCTACCAAACGCAACAAAATAAAAACTCTACCATGCACCCCTAAGATTTGCCTTAGGTGCATTCAAGTCCACGCAACGAAATCAAGGCAATGCCCCTCGAACAAAGATTTCTGTTTCACACTACCAAACTTAACAGATGAATAGCTCTTAACATTCAACTAGGCCGACCAGTTGTACACCCACCTTTAAGTCCCCCTCTATAGACACAACCCTTCACTCTTGCACAAAATCATCCACCCCAGTTAATCTATCAAATGAAATTCCTCGAACTGAAGGATTCTTTTCCTTCATTCACCTTCCTTTATACGGATGGTTCTAAATCGGAAATCGCTACCTCTTTCAATATTACAACAATCAACTTAATCATTAATCAATACCTCCTTCACCCCAATAGCTCAACTTTCTTAGCCGAAATCATAGCCATATTAAAAAAAAAAAAAAACTTTGCTATATGCACAGACTCACTAACCTCAATAGATTCCATTGTAACATCTCTAACAACTGCTATTACCCCACCGCTACTAGGCAAATCCTTACAGACTGCTTTCCCCGAATAAAAATAGTCTGGGTCACTGGACACAGTCGTATTCCGGGAAACGAATACGCAGATAAAGCAGCCAAAGATGCTTGCCGCTTTCCCCTTCGACCTAATTACAACTCCTCAGACATTCTTAAGCGCATTAGATCACAATACATACACAAATACAATTCCATCTGGGTCCTTACCAATTCTCATTATAAAACAATAAACCCAAAACAAAACTAGCCTACATGACTTTGGTAACTTTCATTTTGACACCACACAGTACAGTACCGGTCGATTACGCTTTGGCCACACTCTTCTTACACAGAAACAGAACTTAAAATCGTCTACACATTTAAATAGTAGCAGTAGACGTAAGGTATTTTTGTGGTAAGAAAACATGTAGTATGTTTGACGAGTTTTCTGTTTCTCTTTGGGAAATCAGTATTTGTTGTTAGTTTCCATAGGATATTTGTGATTGTTTTTGCTTCTTTTAAAAATACAATATTACCAAATTTAAACGTTTTTCGTAATTTTAGCTTGTGTTCATGGTCGAGATACCAATATAAGAAATTAAAGAAAGGAATAAAAAAGATCTGGTAAAAGAGAACATCATTCCACGAAATTTCTCCGAATCATACTATAAATATTTATTAATGACTCAAATATTTTTTTTTTAATATAATTTTAGTTTTAAACTTAATCATTATTAATTATCATGAATAAATGTTTATTTCAACGAATTAAATGTTGAAAATCGTTAAAATTTTCAATTCAATCTTTCTTATTTTTATTAACATTTTCATTAATTGCAGCAAGAAGTTTCAGTTTGCTTGCACCGAACAAGTACAAATCAATTATAATATCAAACGGACACAATACTTTTGAAAAAATCCTGAACAACTAAAAAACTACTGCTTTTTTCCATAATCACTAAATAAACTGAAAAGAAAAGAAACGTTACTTCTGATTAATGTTTCTTTAAGATGACACAAAAATATGTCTTTAAGTCTTTTGCCACTACTAAAAAATTGAAGACCTTTTGTAATTAGGGTACGAAATACACGAAAAATACTCGACCGGCATTTCTCTTTTTCATCCGACTAGGTGCAGTTTAACAATAATCCCTTATTCACTAGACGCAACGCTCCATCGTTTTGCGCCAAGTTTTAAATTTTGGAACAGCGAAGCTTCTTTTTTTTTCCCCCCTCAAAAACAATTTTGGAATGAATTTGGCACATACGTTAGCCGTGATTTTTGGTGTTATTATGCAAATTATACTTTCATACATAAGGAATATCTATATGGCGTCAAAAAAAGAAAACATAACCTAGTAACACAATTTGTGTTTAACTTAGGCTTGTATGCTATAAATTTCTTTGTATTTATAGAGAATTCCGTAAAACACCTCTTTTGATATTAATATAAACTTAAAATGATTTATTCTTACCATTTTCACACAATTTTATCACACTCTTTTAGTTGGAATATATTAAAATTCCGGCTTAAATTTTCTTTTTATTTTGACTCCTTTAAAAAAAACACAGTTGTTAACGACTACAAAACTTTTTTTTTTTATTGTTTTTGTTTTGTGTCGTGGTAAATTCAGTGTTATTGTGGACTAAGTCAATACTTTTAATAAAATATATAGTTTTGTAGCGGCAAACAGTTATAATGCTTTAATTTATGGATAACTCTTGGTTAAACTCGACATAGTTTAGGCTTTAAGATTTGTATATTTATGTACATAAGTATATATGAATCTATCTGGTGCTTGTGAAATTTTGTCGTTTATTAAAAACAAAAAATTTTATATTTGATTTGTGCTCCCCATTTAAAAGCAATAAATTATACTGGCTATGCATGAACGATAAATGCAAGATAAAATTATAGTTTGTTATGATATCCACTTGAGTAAAATTAAACGCCAAATTAGCAGCACCGTTCCACTAAAACATCAGGTAATTCATACATTTTCTGTACCAGTCCCATCGTCTCATTTTTTTTTTTACTCAGCCGAACTACATATACGTTCCCAGAAAACTTCAAGTTATCCAAAACTGCGTAAATTGAGGTTCAGTTCCTTTATTTTACCCGAACTAAAAAATTTAAGAAATACTTTTTAATACTGTACATTCATTTAAAAATTTATTTCTTTGAAAAGTTTCTTAGCTTGGTCTTTATCTTCTTATCTGTAAGAGTCTTCTTGTAAAATGATTTCTTCTAATTGCATTGTCAAGCAAGACATTATTGATGTTTTTTTTTAAAATAGGTTCCATATAAGCCTGTGACGGTATTTTAAGAAACGAATCTGAATCATCATCAGCTAACTCAACATCTATCAATAGTACAGCAATTTGACTTCACATAATTGTTCATCTTCTAGCAATTCAGTGATGTCACGATGCTGCAGTTCGTTAAATCCTCTACCGATAGATGGGCTGTTCAGATAATATTGTCGTAAGTAGTCTCTGGAAATCTGGTTTGCTTAACAACTTTTGGCCACAATTTTTTCCAAAAGTTGTTTAGAGTTGATGATTTTATATTTTTCGCACCTAACAATATATATATTATTAACACCAAAGAGAATCAAGTTGATTCAATTAATTGTTCACACAGACAATATTGAATCATGAACAGTTGTTTTTTGTTTTGGTTATACATTCAAATGGAATGTTGTGCGCACGTTGACTAACTTTAAACGTAAAATTTATGCAAAATACATGATTTAGAACCATTTACAGGGTATGCAAAAAAAGGATACAGCTCCATTTGGTGGTGCTACATATTTCATTAAAATATTAACAAAAAGTTTACAATTTCAAATTTGCCTATTTTGTTTGTTTATTGTGTTGGGCCATCATCAGTTCTTTATTTTTGGCGAGCAACAAAAAAAAAAAAGGGGAAGACAGTTGAAAATGACATGAAAAGGGGAGAAATTGTCCAACACTAACGGCAGTGATCATTCTCAAGTTTAGCATCCATTCTTGATTCGACTACTGATTCGAATCACATTCTGTAACAGAAACCCCTGAATTGCGTCATTTTTCCTTGTGATTGTTCTAGAAATTGATCCGATTCAACAGCTGCATCAACATTAATTCGAATCGTGGCCGACTTTAAAAAGGCTATAAATCATGATGATTCACTTTTGCTTTCATTGAATGATGAACAGCTGGTTTTTGTTTTGGTTATATGTATATTCAAATTAAACGTTGACTAAATTCAAACGTAAAATTCCTGAAAACTTTTACAACTATTTGCAGGGTATGCAAATAGTTCTTGCGGTTTTTTTTTCATTCCTGCTACGTATGTTATTAGTAAATTAAACAAAAATTTAAAATTTCAAATTTGTCTATTGTGTTTGTTCAACAAAAGAGCGTCATTATCGGTTGTTTCTTGTTCGCGTGCGACAAAAAAAAGGTGTGAATTAGATATAAAAAGTTGATTCTGACTAATTATCAGATCTTTAATCAACATTTTTCTACAGTAACAACCCTTCAATTTTCCGGTGGTTGTTATAGACTTTTTAAGTTGATTAAAAAAAAACTTTTTAATCACTATAAACGGGGTATTAATCATTTGTTTTCACCATATTGCAACTTAATCACAATTAAATATTTGGTCGGTTGGTAGCCTCCATTGTTTATGATTGTTTTTAATTGCTCTGGGTATTTTATTAAAGCTAGACTTGGGCGTAGTCCATGATACAAGAATACAAGTTATCGCCACTTTGACAGTTTTTACCTTCGAAATTTGGTTTTTGACGTCACAAAAATATAGGTATAGTAAATAACGCATTTAGTGTTGAACTTTACGTGCAAAAGTATTTATTAATTAGTGTTATGAAGTCAATAATTACGCATTGATCAGCTGATTGTGTGGCGGTTAAAATGCTTTTATTTGTCAACGAAATTATTAATTAAAAATGAAATTAAAAAAACAAAACAGCAACTTTCCTATGTTTCTTACAATGTTTGCGTTGTAAACTGGACATTTTCAGTAGAATTAAACTTAATTTGGATCAACACGATCAAAAATAGTAATTTAAATTTGTTCATTGATGTTGAACATTGTTAATAAATACATTAAAAAAAAAGAACCAAACATAATCACATATGTAAACAATAACATATGATAGTGCTGTTCACCATAATAATTTACTAACCTATAATACTTGTTCACGTAACGTTCAACACTAAATGCGATTTTTACTACACTAACATTTTTGTGACATGTAATTGTAAAATATTAGCGCTACCTTGTGTTCTTGTATCATAGGCGTAGTCGTTCGCTTTTGTTAAAATTCATTTTAGAAATGAATTCACGCTGCAAACTCGAAATGATTATTAACCCGCTGCTTTATTTAATTTTCACGTCGTGGGCTAAAATCATTTTTAAAATGAATTTAGACCGCCAGTCTAATTCTCATCGTTGATTCTTCTTTGGTGTTTATACTCTTCACGCAATAAATTGTATTATGAAAAGTGGTCCATTTATTTTTGCGATTCTCAACTCCCTGTTGTTAATGACGCTGTCAATAAATTTTAACCTTACGCTGAACGATTACTTCTCATTGGAGCAATGCATGGAAATACTGAATACTTATTTTGAATGTTATGATCCAGATTTTGAAAGAAAAATCATCTTTTCTGACGAAGTGCATTTTCATCTAGGCGACTACGTAAACAAACAGAATTGCAGAATTTGGGGAACGGAAAATCTACATGCTGTCATACAGAAGCCAATGCATCCGGCTCGAGTCTGTAGTATGTATTTTATATGATTTACAATTATACATTTAGGGTCGTCATGAAAGCGAATAATAGAAATAAAGAAATTAACAGTGTTTACGAAATTCGTAAACTACTCTATCATCGAAAATGCCCATACTCACCTAACTATTTGATTATTTCATTCTTTCAATTAATTTTGCATAACCACGTGAATTTTCGTCGATTAAATTAAGCGTAGATTTTTATGTTTTCTCTGAGGTTTGTGACCTAAAATTCTGACCTCCTTATATGGTTTTCTCGAATTTAAATTTAAGAAGAGGAAAGATCTAATCCTGTAAATCAGCATGTTCATACTAGTTATTCTTTTGCACCAAGTACGGCTCGAAAAAGCCAACTTTCTCCCTTCATCCTATCTCTATTTATTATCAAAATGTTAGAGGTTTGTTGTCCAAGCTTAATAACAGTTTCATTTGTTACATATATCATTGCTTTATAGACATGATCGCATGTTGCGTTGGGATGGTGGTGTTCTTATTGCTTATAATTCAAATCTTTATTCGGAATTCATTCCAATTGTTTTACCAGCTGATATTGCATTTATTAGTGCCAAGCTTGTCATGTAGCTCATGTAGCGGTTTTCGTTACGTGCTGCTAAATTCCTCCTGGTTCGTTTTTGGATACCTACATGCATCATTTCGCAGCTATTAAGTCAGTCTCCAAATGATCGTGATATCTTGGTTGTAATGAGTGATTTCAATTTACCGAATATTTCTTGGTCCTTTTTCGGGGCTTCATATTACCTTATTCCGTCGGGACACCATGACTTCGTCGTTAGCATGCTTGGTCTTCCTCTATTTAAAATTTTGTTGTTAACAGCCTTAATATGACATTGGACTTTGTTGACTTATGATAGTTTTGTCACTATTGTGTCAAGAATTCATCCATCCTTCCTTAGAAATTTCACTTAATCTTTCGAAATATGATTCTGTTACATCATCATCTCCTCCTTTGCGTCTTTTTTGTTTCCGTAAAGCTAATTTTGTGTTACTAATGATTTTTTTACTCAGAGCGAATGGTCCTTCTTATATAAATGTACTGATGTCTCAGTGGCCACTAAGTCTTTCTATGATACTTTGTACTCTGTTTTTATACATATATATGTCCTTTTAGGAATGCACTACAGTTATCATCCAGCTTGTTTTACTCGGTAGCTCTCCTATTTGAAAAATATAAAGTCTAGATTATATAAAAAATTTAAAACTACAGGGTCTTCCTATTTTGAAAGATTCTGTGTGGCGCGCTCTTATTTGTTCTCTCTTAATTGCTGTTGCTGTTGCATAAAGACAGGCAGTCACGTAAAACAAAAAGACATAATATTACAAGTCACTATGTGGTGCGGATTTTGGAGTGGTGGTGTGATTGACTCTTTCTTTTTCGAATATGCAGAAGGTCACGCCGTGACGGTCAAAGGTGAACGTCATCGAGACATAACGTATAATTGACTTTTTGTGGCAGAAATTGGAAAATATCCATCTGACTCCACTGGACTTGTTTCTTTGGGGCGCATTGAAATAAAGTTTATGCCGACAATCCACAATTTATCAATTGAAACAGAACATTCGGGCCGAAATTGGTGTTCTAGAATGGCCTACTGCCAAACCAGCCGCTTTATAAAATATGGTGATATTCGTTGAAAAACATTAACTTTTGTCCATTCAATGACCAAACCAAAATTGGACCAATAGTTGGTCCAACCTTAAAGTTTGACATGAAGCTTTTAACAGATAGAAGGAGACATCGGAGATCCGATAAGGTCTATATTCTTGTTCAGCTTGACGAGAAGAATTGATTTTGCTATGTCCGTGTGTATGTATGCGAACTAGTCCCTTAGTTTTTCAGCTACAGAGCTTCAATTTTTTCATGAAATTTTCCATTAGCAGCACATTTGCGAAATCAGCCGGATCGGACGAAGGGGGGTAACCTACCAAAACTTTTTTGTTTGTTTTGTTATCGAACTGAAATTTTATTGTATGAGGCAGTTATATTCATTAACCTTGTAAATTTCAAGATTTTAAGATTACTGGATATTTCTGTCGCAATGTTGAAACGCAGTCATATCTGCATTGTAGTATTTTTGAGTGCTCAATGACAGGAGCGTAGGTAAAAAAGTATTCTAGGGGATGCCTGAAGAATATTACAGCTTCGGCATAGCCGCAGATAACCTTCTTTCCGGGTTTGGCTTGTATTCGTATTGAGCAACACACACCAAGCACGTATGTATCACATCCCTTACTCTAAAATCATAGGCAGAACAGATTGCTGTTTTTTAAAAATAAACACGACTACCTCGCGACCCTCGCACTTCCTTTATCAACAATCCATTATTGCGAAAGAGAATTCTGCTATCGGCTTTTACAAGATAAAAAACTTTTGTCAAATTTATTGTCTCTTCTTCCTTGGTGTGTTTACACTTTGGTACAAACGGCGCAATCAGCAAGCAAGTGTCTGTAGAAAGAATTCTGCACGTGTAAAAGTAATCGCAGTTATTGTCGACAGAGAAAAAATTTTTAATGTAAGTTTATTCCTTGAATAAGTTGCTTCTAAATATTGTTTCTCAGAAAAGTAAGGGGAAAATTGTTCGTCGACAATGTCATTTTGAAATTATTCAAGGAAGTTTTAGCCAAAATGTTTTCTAGTTCCGTGAAGTGCATTACAACTTCGGAATAGTTGAAGATTACCTTAATTATTGTGTATTTTTTTTTACAAAGGAACCAAAATTCTTAATTGAGAATTATGTGCATATACTGCAAATGTTTTTAAATCATCTACATATTTTCCACAAAATTTCTATTTCAATTTGTCACAATTAGCCACATCGTTCAATGCGTGTGTATAACCAAAATAAAAAACATCTGTTCAGAACTCAAGAATACCACTATGGATGCCAAATCAGAACTTTGAACGACACTTCAACTGTGATGAGCCCAGGGCCGGAAAATGACAATTGTGATTTATGATGAATAAGAAGAGGGAGAGAAATCGAAAACAAATAAATCAAATCAATGTGCCATTTTAAGATTTATGCCTTGTTGTTCATGTCTCCATAAAGTCAGTCAAATTACTGTGTACCCTTGTGATCATTCGAAGGTATGCTCTGATTGCTGGGTAATAATAATTGGGTACTATGAATATCGACCAAAACTGAAATGTCCTTTCTGCAATGAAGTGATCAAAAATGATTTGTTAAAAACGTTTACATGAATAATATTTCCATTTATATTCTTTAAATAATTTTATTATTATTATTTCTATTATGTACAACAAAAAACATTAAAAAATTTCGAAATATTCTTATGTTTAATATCAAAAAGAAAATTCCATATTAGTTACAATAAAAAAATGAAAGGAATAAATAATACATATTATATTTCTTTTCTATCTACAATTTGTTTTGCGACATTATTATTATCTCGTGGCTATAGTAAGCAACAAAAAAAGATAGCAGTCATAGGACTGCTGACCTAAGCGAAAACAAAACCAGAAAGGAGTGTATCTTCGACTTTGCCGAAGATGTTATACTCTTCACGAATCCGTTAAAAAACGTTTTTGTTCTATGTTACAGTTTGAGTATCATCAAAGAACACAGTTTGGTTGGCACTATACTGTATAATTACTCTTTATAAATTTGTCAAATATTGTAATTTGGGTTTGTATGGGAGGTACCCCTTCGGCTATCCCTATGATCCTGAAATTTACACGGTTGGTGGATATGGAGCAGAAATTCATAATGTCTAAATTTCCATTTTAAGTTCCATCGAAGCAGAAATAAAAAAGTTTTTCTAATAAGAACATTAATTTGATCTTGTGGTTTGTATGGGTTACCCCTCTCTGTGGACCGATTGGGCTTTCCGAACAATGATTTGTCTGGGGTCAAAATTTCAGTTCTCTAGCTCAAAAACTGAGGAACTAGTTTGAGTGCAGATGGACAGGCGGACTTGGCTAAACCAACTCGTGGTCTGCGATGCCTCCTTCTGTGTGTTACAAACTTCATGACAAACTCATAATGCTATTCACTCCGGTGAAGAGTATAAAAAGAGTGAGGTACACCCCATATATAATATGCGCTATCTTCTTCACCGTAAAATAACAGTAGAAGAAGCTCATAAACGTAAAAATTCTGTTCAATGTTCAAACTACCAAGAATTCGGCCATACTCGAACATATTGCACTCTTCCCAGCGTTTGCGTAATATGCGATGACTTACACGCTATATCTAAATGCAACAAACCAAAACTGGATACTACTATTAAAAAGTGCAGTAATTGTGTTGAAAACTACACTGCAAACTACAGAGGGTGCCCAATATTTCTAGCTATTACTCAGGAAGAGAAACCCACTTTTAGGGTATTTATGGAACCTTCGACTTTCTCCCATAAAAGTCCTTCAATGCAACCATCAATGACTTAATTGAAAACTCTAACTTACCAAATTTACTCAAAGACAACCTTACTCAACAATCGAGTAATATGAATGGTAGTAGCATAGAGTCTATGCTTCAAACTCTCATGCAAACTCTTAATCAGTTTATGATTGGAATGCAGAGCATGACTCAGGATTTTCTTAGGAATCAATCCATGCTTATGCAAACCCTTTGAAACTCAAAATTTTTCATTAGAACGCTAACGGTCTTACCAAGCATAAGCTGGAAGTACAAAATTTGTTGTTATCAAATCATATTGACATTATGCTTATATCTGAAACTCATCTCACAGACAAAAATTGTTTCAGAATACCAGATACTAGATGATACTAATCATCCTAGAAATTTGGCCCGTGGAGGCACAGCAATTTTGATAAAAAGAAGATTAAAACGTTATTTAGTAGAGGAGGTTATCGAAGAATATCTCCAATCCACTTGAGTCCAGAATATTCTCATAATATGATTCTTGCAGCTATGTACTGCCCGCCTTCTCAATGTATAACCGAACAACAGTTTAAAGATTTTTTGTGAAGCTTGGTACGAAGTTTATAGCAGCAGGTGATTATAATGCTAATCATAACTACTGGGGAAACTAAACGTATTTCCACAGGGCATCCAACTTACTGGTCAACTGATCGACAGAATATTCCAGACCTGGGTTTTAAATCGTAATAACTTTACATTGACTTCGTCGCTAGAATTGTCCTCCGATCGTTCTCCGACTATCATAACAATAGCCTTTACTACAGCAATCTAGGTGGTCCATCCCAATATATAAAATATATAAACTGGGTAAATTATCTCAAGTTTTTTAAGTATTCATGTCCAAACAAGCGTTTCCTTAAAGACTAATGACGAAATTGATAAACAAAAACTGACACTGACTGATTTGCTACATCTAGCAGCTATAACAGTAACAGTTACATCTAAAAAGCGTCGATTTTCCCCTATTCGTAACATTGATGAATCGGTTAAAGACTTGGTCAAAAAGAAAAGAGAGATAAGAAAGCTTCTGGCAGTCTACACAGCCAAAGTACATTGTGCTCTAAAGAAAGAAAAAGAAAGGCATGCTCGTATTAACGGTTTTCTTATTAATCTTACTCCTACTGAACAAACACAGTATTCATTATGGAAAGTAACTAAAAGCCTAATCGCTCTATTATCTACGAGTCACCAATTCGACAAAGTAATGGAGACTGGGTACGCACCGAACCTCAAAAAGTGTGTGTTTTCGCTGAACACTTTCATTTTATTTTCACTCCAAATCCATCTCCCGTAACTACAAGTATTTCATCTATTTTGCTTAATCCGGCAAGTAAGCCGATAGTTTTCAAAACGAAAAACGTATTTAAATAGAATAAATTAAACAAAAAAATGCTGCACGCCATGACAATATAATTTCAAAAATGCTTAAAGAGCCACCGAATACTGCAATTTTACACATTACTCACATATTTAATGCTATCTTTCGTACTGCTCACTATCCTGAAGATCGGAAAATATCTCAAATTATAATGACTTCCAAGCCCTGGAAAGGCCCAAGCCAAGCATCTCCAATTAGCCTCCTGCCAGTGCTTTCTAAACTGCTTGAAAACCTTCTTTTACAAGAAATAATGCCTGTCATTCACGAGAAAAATGTTATTCTTCGACAAAAATTTGGTTCAGAGCAAAACACTGTACAATTGAGCAAGTTAATCGGATCATCTCCCTTATTGAAAAGGCTTTTCAAAAGAAGCGGTATTGCACTGCACTTTTCCTAGATGTAGCGAGAGCTTTAGATAAAGTTTGGGAAATCTGTAGACTACTGCCTCAGGAGTTTCACATGGCAGCGTTCTGAGCCTCATCTTATATGTACTATGGAACGTCTGCCGATGACACTGCAATTCTTTGCACTCATGAAAATCTAATAACTGCAACAACTATTCTACAAAATCATATAATTGTGGTAGAAGATTAGTTTAAAATTTGGAGAATATGAGTTAACGAATCTAAATACGTACATATCACATTCATTCTGAGGAAAGAATCTTGCCCTGCCATCAGAATAAATGACAAGAGCATTCCTTAGTAAAATTAACTCAAATATCTTGGTATCCACTTGGACCGAAGACTCACGGAGCGCTACCATATTGGTTAGAAAATTATGAGCATTAAACTCAAAATGAACTATATGCTTTGGATTCTAAACGACTCACCTACGGTCTTTGCTACTTCGCGCACTTTCGGTCATCGATCAGCGAGAATCATGTCGTGGACTTTTTCAATGATTTCCTCGGTAACCACGTCTGCCGGGCGTCCTGGTCGCTCCTCGTCCAGAACGGATGTTCGTTCATGTTTAAATTCGTTGAACCAATATCTGTGGTCATAGATGGTGGCGTGTCCCATTCAAAAATAAAAAGCTGAACTGAACGATACTGCTCGTTTTCCATCTTAGCTAAAATCACGAAACACGTCTGACTCGGATGGCTGTCAAATCGAAACTAACCAATCAATCACTCTGAAATTTGTATTGGTATCGTCTGATAGATGGCAGTACACGATGATAACACCAACTTCACTCAGGAACTTCCTCTATCTTCAAACACGGGTTCTTAATGAAACGCCCTCGTATACATAGAAAAAACAGGAAAAAAAGATACGAAATAATAAATAAAAGAATTGAAAGAAAACTGATAGTAGATGATCATTACCATGGCCTTACGGGACCACTAAGCAAAGCTTCATAAGGCTGGTACTGCAATCTTTAGCCGGCAGTTTGAATTCGGCGGGATCTCTCGAGGCAGCGAAGCTTCTTCATTACATCGGCCGCAAACTTTGAAACAGCATCCCACTTGGTTGGTTTTCCAGCATGTGTTCTCAACCGGTGAATGATCACCTAGAACGTCACTCAGCTCTATGACGAACCTGCCGTATTTGCATATGGTCATCCACGGACTGAACACCACAATGAGTGCACCAAGAACCGTCGTCGAGATGGAACTTGCACAGGTACTGCCGGTAGCGTTGAGTTTACACCGCCGATTCAGATGCAGAAACATCTGTTTTTTGTTTTGTTTATACATTCAAATGGAACGTTGCGCGCATCTTGACTAAACTCCATCGTAAAACTGACAAATTCGTGATTTGCAAACCAATTGAAGGGTATGCAAATAGTACTTGCAACTCCTACTACTAGGCATTTACTAAAATATCAACAAAATTATACAATTTCAAATTTGCCTATTTCCTTCGTTTTTTTTTTGGGTCATGAACAGCTGTTTTTTGTTTTGGTTTGAAAGAAAAAAAAAAAAAAATCTGTCGAAAATGACAGTTTCTAATCGGACCTGACCGAAAATTTTCCAACACTGTCACAAATTTTCAAGAACACAACTTAATACTAAAATTATTATTGAATCGACCACAATCGATTGACATTTTACAACAAAAACTGAAATTTTTCTTTGTGGTTGTTGTCTGCTTCAATTGTTGAGCTCGGTGTAAATGGCTTATAAGACTGCAACGGGATCTGAACTTATTCCATTCTTGGTGCTTAACTAATCATTTATATCTTAATAGTTCCAAATGTAAGTTCATGATATATCATCGGTGTAAACCAAATTTGTGTTCTTATTAGATTGATAACGTCCTAGTTAAGCGTATCTCCACATTTAATGTTCTTTTGGACTATAAGCTATGTTTTAATAAGCATATATCCAGAATTGTTAATAAGACGAAGGGTGTTTTTGGTTTTATTAAACGTTGGTCTATTGAGTTCTTTGACCCATATACTACGAAGACTCTTTTCATTTCTCCTGTACGTCCACTTCTCGAGTACTGCTCTTGAATTTAGTAGCCCCAGTTTAAAAAGCATCAAGATCGGATTATCTGTTCAGAATCATTCTTTTTGTTTGCCCTAAGTAGCCTAAACTGGAATCCTAATTCCGTTTGCCATCTTATTTTGATAGACTCCTACTTATCAGTCTTCCATTTGTGATGCTTCGTAGGATTGCTTTATGGATTAATTTTCTTAATAAATTAGTAGTTGGGATTATTGTTTCTTCTGTGCTCCTAAATCAGCTTTCTACTTGCACCACAGCCGCTCTACCAGTAACTTGGTCCCTTTAGCCTTGTCCAGATGTAAAACTAATTATGCATTACATGATCCTTTTCGAGTTTTATGCTTATTTTATAATAAGTATTATTACGTCCTCTCGCTGAAGATTTCGCCCTCTGCGCTCATCATCGTCCTTTGCTGCCTAAAGGAATCGGGACACTCTGGTTGACCTGGACATCGCTTATTGGTTCACCCATAGCGGCTGCCTTTGTTGCTCATTAGGCTGATTTAATGTATCTGACCACATTTGGTTGTGAGTAGTGGCACAGCTTGTTGGTTAGCAATTTAATTACCACCACCTGGTCAGAGACTAATTTTTAATAATCTATTTTATATTTTGTATCCATTATTTTTGTAATCATTTGTTTATTTTTTTTTTTAATTTTTTTTTTTTTATTTTTATTGTAAGTTGACAGTTATTTGTAATTGTAATTAAATAAATAAATTTGGTTCAAAAAACCTAAGTCCGAGTGTATTGTTTGCCAACGTTTGTTCAATTCAGTGTTCATAGTGGTTCATCCCAATCTGCACGCGCTAGCCATAATTCCTGAATGAACATCTTACAACGAATGATTAAATTCCTCAATAGTCCAATCAAGTCATACAATCGTGCTACTATTGACACTACCACTCGTTTTGTAATCTATACATTTATATGTAACTCATACTGAAAGCATCATACATCCACATGTAAAGAGTACATTATCCACCATTTCCGCGGAATTAATGACGTTGCATTTTGCAAGTTCCAACCCAGCCTTTCGCAATAAATTTGTGACTTCGAAGTTTTGTGTTGGAGCTGTTGAATACTATCTGGACCCGTAAGAAGATCTTCAACATATATGCCTGAATTCATTCTGATATTGATCAGCAATAAACTGCAAACTCCGAACTGCTAAGAATGGTGAGCATGCCATTCCATATACAACTGTATTCAACTGAAAAAGTCTTAATTTATCATTAGCACAATTTCTCCAGAATATATTTTGATAGACTCGATCTTGTGAATCTAACAAAAATTGCCTATACATTTTCATCACGTCAGCTTTATTACTTTTATTTTTAAATTTGTATTTTTTTTGTATAAATAAATATGTAAATAATATCTAAATCTCTTTCAGGTCTATGGTTTGGATTTTGAAAGTGAAATCTTTCTTCAGTTGATTTATGAATGGGCGAGCTATTTGTGCATACCCTTTGATGAATCTCCGAAAGAAATATGTAAAGTCCGAAAAGCAATGCGATTATGTTGTTGGCAACACCAATTTGTCTGACGGCATTTGTCTTATCATGGCCCGTCCAAATTTAGCCATTCTCTATTTTATGCCCAGAAAATCGATCTTACTGTACAAAAAATGGCACATCTTCCACTAAATGTTCAGAATTGATTTGGTAGCAACTTCATGCACCAACAAGCATTCATGAATGCATTCCTTGATTGTCTGGGTGTAAATAATGACGTCGTTTATACATAATAGCATAACATCTCATGCGATTAGATTCTGAAACATGTATTTAAAAAATTGCACAAACGCAGCAGGAGAGTTGCAGGTTCTTAACGGATTTGTATTGAATTCGAATAGCCTTTCTTTTATGATGTAAGCAGTATACTTGCGATTCGACTCATCAATTGGAACGTGGAAGAAGCTGTTTTCCAAATCCATTACCACAAATACTTCAGCCGCTTGTAGCCTTTGAAGAACGTCATCATTGAGGGATACTGGGAAACAATCCTTTAGCATCATACTGTGGAGCTGCTGAAATTCAACACAAATTCGTGCTGTCTGTTCTGTTCTGTTTGACGATGACCATACTGCTTGCAAAGTTTACGCTCGATACTATTATTCAGCTAGTCTTCAACTTTTTTTTAATCATGTTATCTTCGACTTGTGAATGGCGGCTTGGTTGCTGATGAAACGGGGTTATTTGTCCATCCGGTACTTTTTTCAGCTGCACGGGATACCCAACAGTAGGCGACATCGGTTGGTAGTCACTGATCTGTGATTGTATTAGCGGCTTGAACTGCGGAGGAGTATCAATATCAGTTACAGCTTCTGTTATATTATAAATACTTAAATAATTTTATTAGAATTTTTTTTTTTTTGAAATGTTAGAGTTTTAAATCAAAATGTAAGAAACATCTGCCGTCACACCAATGGTATGTGGTATTTACGCCCACTAATACATAACACTTCTCCCCCCTCGGCTGAAACTCACCCCTGCACCATCGAAGCATTACTTCGAGGTGGAGCCGCTTTTATGTCTCCTCTGGAACGTAAAAGATCATCATCCTGTGTTGATAGCATAGAAAATTTGCAGTCATTTTTGTCCAGGATTGTATTCTTCTCTTTCTTCTGGCACCACAATGAACTTATGTTACGTCGGGACCCGACCTACTCGAGAAGTCCCTGTAAATGTACCAATTGAAAGCGTTTTCATGTGTCCAAACTCAAACAACACTAAATGAAATTTTTGTATTAATACGTTATTGAGTTTTTTGTAAATCTTGTCGTTTGATATGCCACTTCAGACCCTGTATCAACCAGGTAACTGACATCAAAACTATCAATTGCTGAGAGCGATCCACTCTACCACTTCTCACCACATTGACACTTTTAGATAGCTGCGGCCTGTTATAAGAAAAAGCAGAAAAATTTGCAAAATTTGCTTTTGACCTTATACGCAAAAGTCCCGTTATCTCCAGACAAGCCGTCGTATGTTATTCTTGTTGTTAGAGAGTGAGTCATCATTTCAGTAGAACATTGTGTTAGCATTCGGTCATTCCTTTATAAAATATTTAAAAAAATCTTTTAGCCTTATAACCCTGAAACGCACCTTATGTATTATTAAAAATAAAAAATA
Organism: Amiota albilabris; assembly: GCA_037040105.1. Lineage (NCBI taxonomy): Eukaryota > Metazoa > Arthropoda > Insecta > Diptera > Drosophilidae > Amiota > Amiota albilabris. The sequence goes on along the minus strand of JBANCV010000631.1, from coordinate 1,008 downwards.
AGAAAAAAAAATTCAAAATTGTTTAATAAAAACCAAGGCAAGTCGTGAACCTACGTTGCCATATATGAGAGACCGGTGCTTAACACACTCGACTCCCAAGGAATTGGAAATTTTATTAGCGAATGTACGATATAAGCTTGCTACTTCCATTTATCGGAGGCTAGCTAACAAGGATCTCGAAATCATTATTATACATTTGCATGTGTAAGCTTAAAAGGGCGCTTCAGTTATTCACGTCACAAATGACAAGTAACGCTTACTCAGTTTGAGTGTACTATTTTGAAGATAAATAAAAATAAACAATCAATTATTCAAAATAAATATGATGATTGCAACGAGAAATTTTGGAATAAAATAATTAAGGATTAAATAAAAGAAATTTATGGACGTCAAATATCACTCTACTGAAAACAAAGATGTTTCACATCAAAGGCTCGTGAGTGTTATGCACACTCACATATTTTTTTTTCAGTGTACGTTTCTGCTTTTTGTTTACCGTCCTCTTTTCCAGCCGTTGCTTTGCTTTCTTGTATTTTTGAACGCGTCTCGTATATTCGTATCGCTCTCATTAACGCTTAGTTAGATTTCTTTAGTTATTTTTTTCAGGCTGTTGACCGCACTTTTACTTCTTTCGTACACTTCGGACTTATAACATGTGGATTAGAGTGTCCCATGATACTAGGAACAAAATGAAAATTGCTTTTGTTCCTCTTGAGCAGTGATTGAAAGTCTTTCATTAACTTAACTGCTCTTTCAGAGCAGAAAGCTTTCAGTGTCGGCACCTTCCATTTACCGTGTTGAAATTTGACCATAATGTAGGACACTCGTTAAGAAAACTGACATCATTTTGAGTAGGTTGAATAAGGACTTGCTTTTGACTGCAGCAAAGTCATCGATTATTTTCTCTGAAATAAAAAAAGTGAGAATAGATATCATACAAGGTGTGTGTCAAAAGTTTCCGAACTTTTCAAAAAGAAAAAAAACTACAAAATAGTTTGGAATGAAACT